>JAODAL010015345.1:0-84221 GCA_025379985.1 Phyllomedusa bahiana | reverse complement strand
TTTTTTGGGGCATTTCAATTTTACCAAACACATTGGGAAATTGAATCTGATCAGGATTAGTCTATTACTGACTTTATTTCATACATATTTTTTTATCTTAAGTTTAATTTTGCAAATGTCTAGAACATTTATGGAAACTTGTATGCCCTCAGATATGCCAACCGGCATATGGTATTTTGAAAATAACTAAACATCTACTCATCATTGTTCTGGGCATTCTGGCAAGCATCGTTAGATAATTTCATATTATTAGCAATTAGGATTAACGTATACATAATAGTGTATATGTATTTTTTTTGTACTGTCACATACATTATATCCTCCTACTTAGTTGCTATTATTGTTGGAAAGCTTGTAATGATACCCTGCTTTTATATATCAACAAGGACTTCCAACAGCTTAATTGTTACTGGGATGTAATAAAACACTGAATCTAATTAGTCTTATAAGAATACTCTATGTTTTTTTTTTCTATTTTTCTTTTTCTTTTTTAATATCTAGTTTCAACCTGGTGCAGACTCCCTTATTAAACCAATATTGCATAGCAGGGATTCCTTTTTTTGAAATATTTCTCAAATAAGTTCAAGGGAAAAGAGTGAGGACTGCACCACCTAGTGGATGTACTGAAGCGTTCCCCAATCCCCATCCAACTCCCTGAGCCTTGCATTGTGTTTGGAATTAAAGACAAACCAGATACCAAATATTACCCCTTTAAAGCTACATCTAGAGCCTCTCACTCAGCCAAGCAATCCTCTACTCTGCACTGATTAGGGGCAAACTCCCAGAAACAGCTGTCTGCAGAAACATTTGTAGCTTGGCTTACTGACAATTGAAAGCTCAGTGAGTTGGATGTGACTTGATGATGGCTATTTCCAGTAGGTGGCTTAAAGTCCTAACTCTTTTCCCTTATTTGAATGTATATCTACTGTATATAGAAACATCGTCATGTTTGTACAGGTAAAAAAAAAAGTCATGGAAGCAGTTTATTTCTTGTTTGAGGATTTTAATATATGTTCTACCCTACCAAACTTGGATTATTTCATTTCTGTTATATATCAATTGGAACTTAACGTGGTTCAATTTGACCTAAAATGTAATATACAATACAATTAGGTCCATAATTGGTTAAATATGTGCAGTTGTTACTTAAAATGCTTAGTTTAGTTTTTTTCATTTGCCTTCTCAAGTATTTTTTTAAAGCCCTGTTTTGTGTCCAAGTGTATATGTCTGGTAAATAGGGCAAAACGTATCCGTTCAGATATGCATGTCTTGGTCTACAACTGCCCCATAACTGCCCTGCCTTTTGTTTTTTGGGATACTTTTTAAAGGTATCCCCCCGGATACCATGAACACGGCCTAAACGTGGTAAAAAGGGGCCTTAAAGGGGGTGTATGTCACCACTAAACTGGTGATTAAAAATCATAGGAACCTGTGTACACTCAGAGCAAATAAAATGTCTCTTATCTCCTGAGTAAAGTAAATTCACAAGACCAAGGTAATTAGAAAAAGTCTTCAATTACCTGTCCCTACGTGTTGGAAGCTAAGTTCTGTAGTAAGAAAATCCCTTTCAGTCTGAAAATACATAACCAATGGTAGCAGGTATATTAAACGTCAAATACCTGATTGTCATGAAATCCCCCACAAATTTAAAAATGACTAGATATCCCCATATTTCCCATACTATAACCCCATTCAATACCAAATGATATTAAAGTCGAAATACCAGCACCTGTCAGGGGGTTTGCCCCTATAAAGAAAAATGACTTCAGAATATCATGCATCACCACCACATAGTGACTGAGCATTACACCATGCCATAACCATGAATCACCACCTCAATAGACGTTTAATACGCATGTTGTGGTAAAACATTGCTGTGGCATTGTGGTAATATTCAGTCACTATATGGTGGTAATGTGTGATATTCTTCAGTCCTTTTCTTTGTTGGGGGGTATTCATACAGGTAGCAGGTTTGTTTAATAGTATATGTTTAACCTTCGTCAGGATGCATAATTTTAAAGTTAACAGGCTGCGGGTACAATTGTACCTTTCATATAAACCCCACTGGGGGGAAACTTTCTCCTTTACTTGGTTTAGAAACAAAAGTTCATTCAGCACAATGGCTGTTTTTCCCCGAGTAATCATTTTTTTTGTTCAGTGCATATTTTAAATATATGTTATTTACTTAATGTTCTTTATGCGATATCTATTGGCCTGTTTCATGTCCCTTTGTTGCTGTCAATTAAGTTGATTCAAACGGGGAGTGGTTTCTACTTCCTCCCTGCTCCCCTTCATAGCCTTTTGGTTCTCTCATTCTGTGAGACACCATTTTAGTTGTGAAGTCTTCAGTTTCTGGATACAAAGGTGGGGAAGTCTCACACATCTAACACCCCAGTTTACCTTCATTCGCCTTTTGGGGGAAAAAAACGTCAGAAATTGCTTTGACCTGGAAATTGGCTTACATTTTTTTTTGAGAAACTTATACTATGGGTATGTTTTTTTATACGAAAAAAGGGATAAAAATTAGTATTAATATTTTTTTCAAATTTTTTATTATATTCACACAAAATAAAGATGGTGGCTTGTTAAAATTTTTCCTATTGGTCAAAAAAAAACAGTCAAAGATGGAAGAAAAATTCTGAAAATGAAAGGGTTTACATAATATATAAATACATTATAAAAAATTATCATTTAAAAATAATTTTATTTTTTTATCTGTACTTTAGAGCGGTTTCATTCTACTTCCCCAGTGTTACTGAACAAAAATACAAAACCCCCAAATTCATCTACCAAGTCATCAGAGTGATAGTGATGCTGGATCTATTTCCGCCATTACCCAAAAAAACGTGTTTGCGGGTTTAGTATCATTTTGTGAAAAGCCAATAATGTAGTATTGTGAAGTTTGGGGAAAATTATTTATTTTTCTTTTTTTCATATTTACAGATTTATGTTGAGAAATAATCGAATGCTAGAAAATTGATTCTGGATGAGGAAGAACCGTATGTTGCTTGATGATGAAAACTATGTACCACAATGGATGTTTACTAAAAAGATTAGCCCCTTGCAAAAAATGGTCATGGCAGGAAAAAGAATACGATCAACAAAAGGGTTTTTGAGGTGGTCTGTGCCTCAAAGTGCAGTTGACTTTGGATGCTAAGGATAAAAATCTAGGGTGTGTGGCCACTGCCAAAATGCCAAACAAAATCCGTAACCCACAAAAAAGAGGGGGCCCGCAGCAATCGAAACCCCTGTATACAGCAAAAGAGCTATAAAGTCAATCATGACCCCCCAAGTGTGTGACATATATTACGAAAAACGAACCCGAAAGGCCCAAGGGTTTTTTGTGTGCTTACAACAACGAATTTATAAACTTTTTTACTGATTCTTCTAAACGGCCACCAAAAAAAAATTCAAGCATTTACTGAAACTGAACTCCTGCATTTTTGGGCATATGATTGTGCTGGTGGCACAGAGCCAACAAAGAAATCTAAAAGGAAAAAGTGGAATGTTGATGTTGCCCTTCTATATGCAGCATTTCTCTGACCGCTTCAAGATGAAACTCGATTTATAGTTTTGACAACGAAAATACACGTCAGAACGTGGCAAACAGTTTTAAAGCTGCACAATACGGGAATCGGGACAATGCTGAACAAAAAATCTGGAGGGGGAGCCAAAATTCTTAAACGTTTTGGAAAATAATTTGTTTAATTTTAGCTTTTTAATTTATGGCATCCATCTTGTTTCTTCAAATTTTAAATCTTGTTCAATTTCTGTATGAAATTTTTGATAGGATAAAGGACAGTTTGTCCACTCACACATAATATTTGGGTTTGAGTACGTCTAGAAGGCCCTGGATTTGAATCAAGGTCTAGCTGCTGTTATTTAAGGTTTTTAGATTATAACTAAGACAGATTCGAGTATTCATTTTTATTTTTTTGGTAGAGGGAGGTGTCATGATTTTTAATAATTAAATTTGGTATCTTTACATTAAGACACGGATTTGGGTTGTAACCATATCTTTGGGTATATACTTATCTTTGATTGGATTGTAATATGCCTACCCTTTTCTGTAGATCAGCCTATACCCCTTTAAAAAAACATGTCAGTCCATAATAAATTATTCTAATCCTTTGAATAGAATCCGTGCATTGTTGTGTTTTCAGGTCTGGAGACGGAAAGGGGTTGCTTAAAAAAAAAGATTTCCCATATTTTGGTGCCGTGACTCGGATTAAAAAACCTATCACCGGAGTGAGGAATTGGATACGCAAGCACCCCTTTGCTTTGAGAACCGACAGTTAGTTGACTGGTTTATGCCGACCAATGAGAATAGCTTAAACAATTTGAATTACTGTATTTCCCGGCGTTCTCTCTTTGCAATTCCCTATGTGCGCCGGTCTCGGCGCAAACGCTTGTTCGGGTTTTTAACGCCTTTTTTTGTAAGAAAGGGGTTTGGCTCATCTGATAATGTTTTAAAATAATAAAAAAACATTTTTTTATTAATACTTCATGCGCCGGCGTGAGCGTGGGGAATTTCAGAGCGCCCCCCCCATAGGGGGTTTTAATTTGGGGGAGACTGTTTTTCTTCGCTCTATTTGGTGGGGGAGCCAAGCCCCCGCTAGCCAGCCCAGTTTCCTTTTTTGTCTTTTTTTCTGTATTTTTTTATCCCCCCTGGATTTATTGGTTAAACTTCCCCTTTGATTTAGAAGGGTCTTTGTCGCCTCCTATTCGGTTTGGGTTTAATAATTCTCATGGGCCCTGGAATGGGCTTCTTGTCGGTCCCAAATTCTGATTGGGCAAAGTGGGCCAAGTCCCCCGGGTTTGTTAAACCAATCAGCTTTTTTCAGAATTTTTCTGTTTTTTGGGACTATCCCCCCTTTGGTATTTCTGGGCTAAACTGGCCCCTTTGGTTTTTAATGGTTAAACTGTCGCCATTTTCGGTTTGGGCCCCGGTTTTTTCCGGGGGACCAATGAGAATAGCTTTTGAATTTAAATTTTTTATTTGTTTTTCCCCGGGGAAATTTTCCAAATATCCAAATTCTTGTTCTAGGATTTGGAAAGTGATCCTTTGTTTTATGTTTTTTTTTGTTTTCGGTTTCGCTTTTTTCCCTGGGGGAAGGGTTGAACGCCTTTTTAAAGGCGTTTTTTGATTAAACTCCCTACGCCCTTTTGAAAATGTTTTTCCCGCTGTTCCCACCTGCCCTTCGCATGGGAAAACTGTTTTTCGGCGCAAGCCCCGCCCCCGGGCCCCAAAATTGTTCCCGAAATGTGCCCCACCACCACTTTGGCAGGCGCAGGGAATTTTTCCCCCGAAATATAGGGAGTGCGTTTCCCTCGGCGGCAAATTTCATGGGGGCAGGCCCCGCACTGCGCCTCACAAAACTGGCCGGGCGCGACGGACTTTTCCCTGCATGTGTGACCCCCACTCCCTCCGGCGCCGAATATAGGGCAGCCCCGCATTTCGCCTAAAACAGGGCGGGCGGGGCGGGGCCCTTTACTTTGCTTTTGTTTTGAGCGGGCCCCGGCCCCGACAAAATTTTCAGGCGCAGTTTCCCGCCAAAAAAACTGGGGGAAAAGGTGCCCCCGACTCGGCGGGTTTTTCTTTACATGGGGCCCCAAAGAATTGCGTTTTTTTGTTTCTTCCAGCGCAATAAAAGGGAATAAAAAGGATCAGAAACACTATAAATCCCCCAAAGTTTTCCCCAATTAAAAAAAGGGCATTTCCACCCCCAAAAAAGGTTCTTTTTTTCAGGGAAAAAATAAAAAAGTTAGGGCCCTATTAGAAGATAGCGATGTATAAATATTGTTTTACATAATAAAAACACTTTTTTTTTTAAAGTGCTTCAACATAAATTGGGTATTGCCATAATCATATCGAACCACAGAGTAAAACTAACTTGTCATTTATACTGCACGGTGAGCGCTGTTAAAAATAAAAAAAAAACTACTAGGATTGCAGTATTTTCTTCACCCTGCCTTCCAAAAAACAGATTAAAAATTGATCAAAAAGTCTTGTCCCCCCAAAAATGATACCAATAAAAATGTCAGCTCATCCCGCAAAAAACAAGCCCCTACACATCTCCGTACACAAAAAAATAAAAAAGTTATGACTCTCAGATTATGGCTATGCAAAAACGTGTTTACCTTTTTGAATAAAAGTGTTTTTATTGTGTAAAAGCAGTAAAACATAAAAAATATACAAATTGGGTATCGCTGTAATCGTATCAACCTGCTGTGCAAAGCTAGTATGTCAATTATACCATACGATGACCGCTGTAAAAAAAAATAACTACCATGTATTTTGTTCAAAACACCTCACTAAAAACCTTAATAAAAAGTGATCAAAGCGTCATATGAACCAATAAGGGTACCAATAAAAGCATCAACTCATCCCGCAAAAACAAGCCCATAATAAGCTCCGCATGCAGAAAAATGAAAAAGTTGGCTGTCAGAATAGGTCAACATAAAAACAAATTTTTTATAGACATATTTCTATGTGTATAAGTATTTACCCCTTAAGGACCCTATGAGTACGTCCCAGGCACCCGAGGGGCTTTGCAGGGGGATCGCTCAGCGACCCCCCCACACAGCCACCGGGTGTTAGGGGGCGGGATCGCAGCAAAACCCGGGCCTTTTTTACAGCGGGGGGGGCCCGCGTCGCCGCCCATGTTTTTTAACCCTTAAGCCAGGCAAAGATGGCAGCGGAGTTCGGAAAATAAAGAGCAGTGCCGCGCACCGTTTTCCCGGGGCGTTTCGGAAACCCCCAACGATAGCTGCTGCGACCCGTTTCCCCTGGACATGGCGAAAGGGAGCCGGTGAAGGCTCACACCGCGGGCCGTGCCCTCGTTTCCCCATTTCCCGGGCCCAGGCGGAAGTGGGGCAACCCCCCATTTTGTACAGTCTAATGCATTGCCCTATGCAATGCATTAGACTGTATTAACGATGGGCGCCCCCTCAGGGATAAGACCTTTAGGGGGACTCAATTTTAAAAGTAAAAAAAAAAAAAGTTTTAAAAAAGTTCAAATCACCCCCCTTTTCCCTTTTTACAAAAAAACCAAAAAAATTTTTTAAAAATTTTACATATATTTGGTATCGCTGCTCGAAAAAAAAACCTTCTTTTAAAAATATGATTCATTTATCATGTACGTTTAAAAAATCGTAGAAAAAAAAAAAAATTCCAAACCCCAAAAAATTTGCTTTTTTTTGGTAATTTTTAAATTTCATTTAAAAAAAGGGAAAAAAAAGGGGATAAAAAAAAGTTGTGCTTTCCAAAACGGCTAGCAAAAAAAATACATTTCACCCGCAAAAATGCACCCTCATTTGGACTTTCCGTAGGTGTTGTAAAAAAAGGTTTTTGGGTTTCGCAAAAAATGGCCCCCGGGCAAAAATTTTAAAAAAATAGAGAATTTTTTGGGTTTTTTTTTTGCAGTCCAAAATTTTCAAAATGGAAACATTACATGTTGAATTGACAGTTTGGTTTTAAATTCTGTAGAGTAAAAGATAACACTTTTATTTTTAAACCGAAAAATTGAACCCAAAAAAGCAAAAAACCCCAAACATGGCGAAAAATACTTTTTTTTTTTTAAAATTTTGTCCCACTTAAAAATTTTTTTTGGGGGGTTTTTTTCCCCCCCCCCAGTATATTCTTAGTCCATTTTTTAACCCCATTAGAAAGTACTCTTGCCCTGAAAAAAAAAACCCCTGATATGTTATATGGGGGAAAAAATTTAAAAAAGTTAGGGCTCGGGGGATGGGAGGGGGGGAAAAAAGAACGGGGGTAAACCCAAAAAAAAAAAACCCCCCGGGTTTTAAAGGGGTTTAAAACATAAAAAAAACTATATAAAATTCTATATATTGTATGTTCTGTCCCAACGAGGCGAATGAAGGGGGTAACTGGCTGGTGGATGATAGGGATGGGAGATTTCCTACCTTCGTACCCAGAATGTGGAGCAGCCCGGGCCCAAGAAAGGCTCGCTTAGTAGATAAAAAGGCAAAACGTGATTTTAAAAACAGAATGTGGTTTATTCACCTTGTTACAGCAATGATCATGATTCCCAGAACTGGGGGATATCTCTGTAGTAGTAAAAACCCTTGGTGCTTTTGTTGTCCCTGCCCCTGCTCCTTTTTTTTGGGCTGCATTGCTGCTGTTTTTGTTTTGCTGCAGCCCTGCGGGGTCAGAAATTGATGCTTCTGCTACCCCAAAAGGTTGTGTGCTCAGTAAAATTAAGTGAAAACAACTAACAGGAAATGACAAACAAAACCCTTTAAAAAAACACACTCCCTAAGAAAAAAAAACTTTAGGGAACAAAGACAGAGGGAGCTTTTGAAAATTTTTGGTCGCGGGTTTGGGCCAGCCCCAAAGCAACAAACATAAAAAAAGAAGGAGGGAAAAAAAGGATGCAAAAATTTATAAACAGTTGAAAAAACAATCCCTTTTGTAAAGGAGAACAGCACACCCCCATTTCTGACTTTCCCCCTTGGGGGGGATTTCATAAAAAACTAATGTTTTAATAAAATATAGTCCAAAACCCTGTAACAAAACATGTTAAAAATGCAATATAAACACAAAGATGGTCCTGTTTTTTAAAATGGAGATAGGATTTAAATTTCGGCACTGTTCATCCTAAAGGGAACATTCTAAAATTGGGAAAGTATCGAATAAGTTCGTTGATTGGCCTTGAAAATTGTTTTAGGCTCCCCCTTCCTGGGATATCTTCCAACTCCCCTTTCCCGGATATTCCCAAATCTTTGCTAGGAAAAACCTTTTAAAACTAGTCCTTTGGCCAGTCAATCCTTTCCGTTTGTTTTTCCCTTCTTTAAACAGGGTCCCCTTCTTTCGGATTTGGTTTGTGGTGTTCCCATTTTCTTTTCTTTGGTAAACTGCAGCTGGGGGGAAGGAGGTTTGGGGGGAAACCACGGGGAAGGGGGCTGATGGGGAAAGGGAAATGAGCTGGAGGACAAATATTTTGATCTCCTTTTTTTAAAATTCTGGTCCCAAAAGATGAGTAGGTGTTTTGAGGGGCGTAATGAAAAGGGCTTTGGTGGGGGGTTTGTTTCCAAAGGGAGTTCCTTTGTTTCACTATTTTCTCCTTGGGGCTCCAGTGGTGTTGAGCAGATTTTTGACTTGTTCCCCTAGCACTTTGGGATTTCTTGGGAGGAGTCGGGTGGATCACCGGGCAAAAAGGGTTGCGGGTCTGTGTAGATTCTCCGGCTTCTTTTGGCGTTTAATTTTTTGCGAATTAAATTTTTGGGCCCAAGTTCTGTTTCCCGTGAAATTTCTGCTTGTGAAAAATTTCAGCGGGGGTGGTTGAAAGGGAAAACCATACCCTGGGACTTTTGGACAGGGATGAAAAGATGGCCCCCCAAAGAAATGGGGTCCAGGTGGGGCCCCGGGCCCAATGTGAGGGGGTTTTGTGGTAAACAGCAGGGGGAGGGGGGGTGAGCCATTTCCTTGTCAGTGGGGTGGGAATTTATCCTGATGCTGTGGCAGGCCTTCTTTCCTCCTTTTGGCTTGAAGAATACAAAAAGTTGGGTATGTGAGCTTCCTTTTGCTCGGGGGTTTCACCCCCACAGAGCCCCCCCTTTTGTTGGGGCCCGGAGCAGATCACTGGGGGTTTGGTACTGCCATGGGGGTGGGCCCAAGCTGGTAAGCCGTTGTTGTTGCCCAAAAAACTGCGATTTTCTTTTAAGGTGACATCATACGGCTGAAAGGGCTTTTTCAGGGGTCATTTGAGCAAAGGCTCCTCCAGAAAAGGATCTGAGATTTTCCCCTTTTGGAGACTCCCCTTTCTGGCTTTTTTTGTTTTCCCCCACGTGGGTAATCGTGTTAATGTTGGGAGAGCATTCCCGCTTCTTGCCAGGGAAGCATTGTAGGGGAAAAACTGTGTGAGGGGCTTTTTCTCTTTTTCTGATTCCCCGGGGCAAACGAGTTGGTTGCTTGATAAAGGGGTTGGAGATGATGTTTGGGGAAAAGGTCGCGGGGGTCGCGGCTGCAAGATGTGTTTTTGGAAAGGGAAATTTTTAAAAGTCCCAAATGCGCCCGTATCCAGCACTCCTCTTTCTTTTTTGGGGAAAGGGGCCCCGGGGTTTTTTTCAGGGTTTTTTTTGGGGGGAAATTTCTTCCTTAATGTGCAACCCGTGTTTTTCTAATTTCAGGTTTGCTGTTTGGGTAGCTAAAGGATTTTAAAATCTTAAAAGGCTTGACCCCGGTTTTTTGGGAGTCTTACTCTGGAAGTGGGAAAGGGTAAGGAAAAAAACCCGGGGTGATCGGTTTCATCCTTAGAGAACCCTGCCCTTTTTCCCTTGGGGGAATTCTCTGTCTTCTACGGGAAAAAGGTTCTTTATCGTCATCCTTAGTTGGAGAAAACCAATGATCTCCCCAGATTGTCGGGAAAAGGGGGGGAGGGAATGATGTCAGGCAGCTTTTTGGGGGTTTGGGAAAAGTTTCTCTTTCCCCTCATAGTGTTTGAGGGCACGGCTTGAGGAAAGTGTGCTTTTCTGCCCCCTTCCCAACTTTAAGTTTTTAAAGGAGTAAAATTCCTGATTGTTTCCAAGTTTTACATTTCCTATGCTATCCTTTCCCAAGTCTAGTCTCTGGGCGTACGGGGCGTAGTCGGGAAAAGGGTCCTGTTGACGCCCCTTTTTTTCCCTTAGATTGCCCAAGCGGATTTTGAATTTCGGCATTTCTTATCCAAAGGTGGGAAACACTGGCTAGGTGCCTTAGGTGGGGGTTGATGAAGTCCCAGTTCGGGGGTTGGAATCTACCCCTGTGTTTGGGTTTTGGTCGCATTTCGATCAGTTTAGGTAGGGGAAATTCTGTACCCCCGTTGTTGGGGGAAGCGAGGGAACCCCTGGTCTTTTTGCCAAAGGGTTTTTAGCTGCCTGGCAGGTATTTTTAGGTATAGGGTTTTTTTGGGTCTTTGATCCAAATGCTTCAAAGAACTTGGGTTTCCGGTTTAAGGACCCGGGTTTGGGTTTTGGTCATAAATGATCGCTTTACATTTTTCGGCCCTTTTGGTTTTTCCTTGGGAAAACCCTTTGATAAGACAAATTCTGGAAAACATTTGTCCCTTTGGCTCTTTTCCACTTCCCCCAAAAACATGGCTGAAACATCTGTGGCGTGTTCGTGTGTTTTCGGGGGCCCCCCCAGGGCTTGTAGCAGGAAAAAGGTCACTGCAGGGATTAAATCGTGGTGGGGGGGTTTGGGGTCCCATAGCTGTGCCTTGTCTGTCGCTGTGCCCAACTCCTCAAAATTAATGTGGGAAATTTACAGCCCTTTTGCCATTTTGCCCCAAATTTAAAGGGCCCCCAGCTTTCTGAAACTCCCCCTAGCCCGGGTGAGGATTTTTCCTTGGGCCCCCTGTATTGGTTTTGGGCCCTAAACCCTTTCTGTTTGTTTAGTGAGTGATTTTTTTTTATGAAGGGGGCATTCACGATTGAAGGATTTTGTCCCCTTGACGAGTTTTGTATGGTGTTCCCGGGGTTTGCTGCATTTTGGGGGCAGGTTAGTCTTTCAAACTTTCCACACTGTTTTTTAAAGTCTCTGTGTTTCTGTGGGGGGACCCCTTCATACTTGAAGATTTTGCAGTCTGTTTTGAGCTCCGGGGAAGTCGGGGGACTGAGTTCATTCCCCCTCGGGGCCCTGTATCGATAAAAACCTGAAATAAATGAATAAAGGGGGGAAAAAGGTACATTGTGTGTTTTTTTGTATTTTGGGGAACTAAAGTTCCCCAATTTCTTTGGGAAAAACCTGTAAGGCAGCTTTAAAAAATTTTGGATTCCCCCCATGGGCGGTATCCCGGGATAGCATAGTCCGGGAAGGGACAAGGGTCTCTTTTAGCGAATTCAAACCATGGCAGCATTTAAAGGGTCCTGGGCTTTTTGGACTTTTTTTGAAATTAATCTTTGGGATGTTTGGTCTTTGAAATAGGGCTTTTCTATCGCTTCGGAAATCCCAAAGGTTACTTTCAATTTCTTCCCAGGCAGCGGCAAGCCCTGCTTTGTTTTTCCCCAAACATGGGGACGTTCTGGGGCTCTTGATCCCGTTTTTGTAGGGCCGGGGCCCCGCCATTTGCCCAAATTGAGATCAAGCTCCTGTCTGCGGTTGGGTTTAAAGGTTGGCAAAGGGGCAGTTTTGGGGAAAGGTTGCTTTCCAGGCTTGTAGCTCTCGCCGGTCATCAAATTTTGGGGAAAATGGTGTTGATCAGCCCCCTTTGCTAACCATTTTTTACTACCCGAATCTCAGATATATTTGCTTTTTCATGCTTTTCCCGGGGTTCCAAAACTCGTGGTACCCTTGGGGGTAGGGGTTGCGGGCGTGAAAGGGTGAGATGTTTCCCGGGTAGAATGATGTTGCGGCAGGATTGAGCTGGGGTTTTTACCCTCTGGAAGTTTTGATGTGGGGCTGCTCACGCTGTGGAACTAGGAAAGAAAAAACCCCCTTGGTGCCATCTTCCTGTGTTTATTTGCCCTTGAGAAGGACATTGGGGGGGGTCATTTTTGTGTGGGTTTGTGTGTGGCCCCCAGAGTGAAAGGTAGGGGTGATTTTGGAGGTTTCGTGTTGTCAACTTAAACCGGTTTTAGGAACAGAGGGCCCCCGCGGGAAAAATTTTTCAAACATGTCACGGGTTTGCGATAAAATGGTTTTGTCTGTTTCCTGGGGCAAGCAAACTGGATAAAAGGCCCGGGCTCTTTGCTCGTTAAGTACATTTATTTTGGGCCCAAATGCGTTTTCCTTTTCCCATCTCTATTTGAAGAATATTTACCCGAGCTTTGTTCTCCCAACTTTCTTTTTTAGGCCTGGCTTTCTGCCTTTTAATTTCCCTTTTTTCTCTGAAGGCACTATTTTTTTGGATTGTCTGCAAACTATGCGGGCCTCTTGTATTCTGTCATCAGTACTGAGCTTCTTGAGCAAGATGATTTGTATGTCAGTGGGGAATGTTTCGGGTGAATTTGATCGGTGCGTCTATTTTTGTAGATGAGAGATACGGGTTTTGTTTTTTCTTTTTGGGATTCTGCACCTTTATTTCTCTTTCTCTTTCCAACCCATTCACCTTGTTCAAAATCCCTTAAGGCTTATTGACATTTGAGTCTTTTTTGGAAGGTGAAAATACTTTGCCCAAAACCCCCGCTTATTTCCCTTTGTTTGCTGGTTTTTCAGCCCTGCAAAAAGCTTCCCTTTAGGCTCTTTGGAACGTTTGAAGGATTGAAAGCCCGGGCATAAGGGAGGTAATCGTTCCCGCCTTTTTCCAGGTTATACAGGCTCTCTTTTATATGGTGATAGTTTTCCCCAAAGACCTTTTGTGTCGGCTTGGAGAGCGTTTTGGTGTACAACTTGTCTGTTGGAAGTGTGAGTTCTGTGCCTGCTTTTTTAATCATCAGTATCAAGTTGTCCTTTCCTTTTGTTTCAACAACTGGGAAATTGCACAAAGCTTTTTTCGGCCTTTTTTTTTTTGAGGGGCACTGGGCTCTTTAAGGGAAAACCAAAATTTTTTTTATTTTTGGGGGTTTAAAAATCGCCCCGCCGGCCTTTTAGGGCACCAAATAAGATTCCCCCCGGGTGATTTGAGGGGAATTTTTGGGGTTTTCAAATCTGGGGGGCCGTAGCTAGGGATATTTTGACTGTAGTCTTGGGTTTTTTAAGGGGTTTCTGACTGAAAAGTTTGGGGCCCTTTAAAAAAAATTTTTGGAAATGAAAGGGTTTGGGGTCTAAACCAATTTCTGATGTGGTCTTGGGGCCCCCAAAACAATTTCTGACTGATGTCTTGGGCCCCCTTAAAAAAATTTTGGGCTGATGTCTTTGGGGTCAAAAGCAAATTTTGGGCTGTTCTTTTCCCCCCTGAGGGAAATGAAGGTGTTTAAATTTTGGTGGATTTATAGTGTGGGAGGATTTCTAAACCCTTGTATCCCGAATGTGGAGCAGACAGGGCCAAACTGGGCTCGCTTAGTTTGATTTAGCAAAAACCGTGATATGAAAACCGATTTTGGTTTATTCACCTTTTTTACAGCAATGATCAATGATACAGAACTGTGGTTTTTCTGTTTGTAGTTTTCTGTTTTGCTTTCAGTCTGTGGTCGAAATTGATGCTTTGCTAGCCCAAAAAGGGTTTTGTGGGTCCCGTCACCCTTTAAACTGAAAACAAAAATAACAAAGGGAAATGACACAAAAAAATCCTAAAAAAAACACACTCCCCAAGAGAAAAAAACCCTTTTTGAACAAAGGGCAGAGGGGCATATGTAAAATTTTGCGTCAGAGATGGAGGCCCGCAAAAAATTTCATAATTTTTAAAAAGGATGGGAAAAAAAGGATGCCCAAAAATATAAAAAGTTGAATAAAAATACCTATACCCGAAAAGAACAAAACATTGTAATTGTTTTGGCCCAATTTGGGAAGTTTAACCCTTTTTACTTTTTTTCCCCACGGCGAAAAGCTGTAAAATTGGAAAAACAAAAAAAAAAAAAAAGGAAAATGCGTTTTTCCCCCCCTTTTCATGGGCCCCCAAGCTAAAAAAAACTATGGAAAAACCTGTGCGTCCCCAAAATTTCACAAAAACCCCTAGGGTGAGATCCATGAGGGGTGTTGAATCCAAAATTTGGGGGGGACTTTTGGAAAGGGGTTTCACCCCCTTCTGGTTTTTTGGGGCTTTTTCAAATGCAACCCTGACCACCAAAAAATGTGTTCCAAAAAACCAAAAATTTGCACTTCCCCCCTTATAGGCCCTGCCCCCTTTTAACCCAACAGCGTTTACACCCCCAAAATAGTGATAGCCCAACTTGGAAAAAATTATGTAACAAAATTTGGATGGGTTTTTCCAGGATTCTTTGTAAAAATTTAAAAAAATTTTTAGTTTAAAAATTTCAGATTTTTGGGAAAAAAAAACTTTTTTTTCAAAACCCAATTTCTAAAGAAAAAATTTTTAAAAAACCCCCGTGGGGTCGTTTTAAAATTCCCCGCACCCCTGGATATGTTCCTTTAAAGGGGGGTTAAATTTTCCCAAATTTGGGGGTTTTTTGGGGTTTATTTTAAATTTTGTGCCCTTAGGGTGGGCCCCAAAAACCTGAAAAAGGCCCCCAAAAAAAAATATAAAGAAAATGAGGGGTCCAGAGTGGAAGGTGCTTTCCTCCTATTCTGGGGGTTGTTTGGGTTTAGCCAAATAGCTAAATTTGGGGCCCATATGGGATATCTCTGAAAAAAATCTTGGGGGGAAACAATTTTAAGTTGCATTTCTCTGGTCACATTACCGTGTTTTTGTGAATAATGGGGTTTAAAAAATTTTAAAAACTGCCCAAAAAAAATTTAAAATTTTTTAAATATCACCTCCCCTTTTTCTTTAATTCTGTGAAAAAACATAATGGGTTTTATAAACTTTAAAGCTGTTTTGAAATTTAGGGACCCCAGCATAGATAAGACCTATATTGCTTGTTGGAAAGACCTTGAGGATCTGGTAAAAAGCAAAAGAAATTGGGTGCAATTCCTGCCCCCTTGTAAAAAGGCTATAGGAAAAAGCTCACCCAAAACGGGGACAGCAAGGGTAAATTTTGAGGAATTTTATGCGTTTACAACTTTTTCGTTTTTTTAAATTTTGGGTTTCTTGGAAAAACACTTTCCTTTTTTTTTACCCCCTTCACCAAAAATTGCCCCTTTGTGTTTATCACATTAAATATCAATAAAACACATTTAAGTTTGTGACTGTAACAATGACGAACAGTTCAAAAAATACGAACAAAAAACCCTTTTTTCAAAACCCCCTGTGTTGTTTGTTTTAAAAGTTTTTTTAAAGCATTTTTTGTGAAGGGGTTTGGGGTTATTGCAGTAGGCTTATGTTTACATTTTTTACTTCTGGGGTTTTTTTTTTTCCTGGGCCACATTGGGGCCGATTTATCAATAGTGTCTATCCTTGCGCCGTCGTAATCTCCGACTGCGTAGTGCAGAGTAAGCAGGTATGTTATAAACTGGCGCACGGCATAGTTGAATGTGGCGCATCGCATGAGTCAGACGGCTCGTCAATTGTTGTTTGGGGTTAAAATTTTTCCCCGTTGAGGTAACCCCCCGCGTTGACTTTTAACCGTCTTTCGAGAATGACAGAGAACAGTGAGAACACCGTGGTGCAAGTAAATGTTCCTGCCGGAATGGCAGCACTACTAAAACAAATGTTACAACCAACAAAAACAGGTACCTTTTTTGTAACGGGCCCCCTTTAGTCACAACCCAGTAAACCCCAAAACGCATCCCGTCACTGAAGTTCGGAAGCATAAAGAGAAAAAAAAATATATTATTTCGGATGAAGCATTGTCCTCTGACAGTTCCTATTCTGGTCCCGAGAAGACGCAGAAAAAGAAAATTTTTTTGGATAATGAGAAAAAAATACTGGTGGAGGAGGTAGGTATATGGTGTTAAAGTTCCCATATCTTGATAAGATCAGTTATTTCCCAAAAACTTCTAATTTTCCAATACGTTTTAGTACCCGCTTGCTGCCCTTTGAACAATCTCCCTAGGGTTTTAAAAGTTATTATCGACAAAGGTTTAAATCGGCAGGGATTTACGTTTATCGGATTTTTTAGATCACGCCCATAATTTGGTTAAAAATCTGTTTTATTTAAACTATTAATATTTTCGCCATTTTCGGCGCTTCCTGTCATTTTGGCGGCCCGCAAAACCCCGCTTACAGAATTTGAGCAGGGTTTAGGGTTGTGTCCGACGTTTAAAGGGCTGGGATGTTTTATGGTTTCGTTTTGGTGGGAAAAAACACAAAGACCCGTTTTACATAGAAAAAACCTTCCTGTTCATTTATCAGGGGTGTCAGGTTTAGCAGTAGGGCGTGGGGGCTCTGCCTCTGTCCAAACAGTCAAACAAACAGCTCAGCGGAAAAATTTTTTTATTTTTTCCCCAGGACAGCTCTACCCTTTTTGCTGTGATCTTTTTGGGAAAAAATTTTTTTGGGTTTGATTTAGGATTTGAAAATTTTAGGTAGTTGAAGAGAATTTTAAAGGCGCATTACCCCCTGTTTTGGGCACAGGGAGGGGCAGGGGGGGGGGGCCCCGGGGGGGAACCCCCAGACAAGCTCTAAAAAGGATATGGGGTATTGGGACAGCCAAAAACTTTGGTTTTTGGAAAATTTCTTTTCCTTAATTAGGATACCGATCTTTTTTAGTAAAAATGGGAGGGGTTAAATTTTTTTAGGTGCAAAAACTCCACTTTTATTATTTAGTATACCCTTTCGATAGGTGTTTCCCTTTTTTAATTTTGCCCAGTAGCTTTGTTTTATTTAGCCAAACCCTTTCAGTTAAAAATTTTAATACAGCAATTTTGTAGTCACCCCCAGGTTGTTTGGTGCCAAAAAATACTTTTATTATCCCGTATTCTTTCATATACGTGTTTTTTTCCTTTTTGGGGCAGGGGCCCGTGTGTTGATAGAGCCCCTTGCAGTTAAATTTGAATCCGCAACTTTTTTTAGGGCACCACAGGTGTAAATGATGGGGCCAAAAAAACCTTTTATTATCCCGGTATAATTTTTAGACAGGGGTTTTTTTTATTTTGGTCAGTCAAGTTTGTTGATAGATCTACTTTGCAGTTTAAATTTGAATAAGCCCAATTTTTTTAGGTCCCAAAAAACCCCCCCGGGGAATGGAAGGGGCCCAAAAAAAACCTTTTATTATCCCGTATTTCATTTCAGACAGGTTGGGTTTTTTTTTTACTTTTGGCCCGTCAAGCCTTGTTGTTTGTCAACTTTGCTGTTTTAAAATTGAAATTTCAGCAAATTTTTTTGTTTCCCCCAAAGGGGTTTTATTTGGTGCCAAAAAAAAACCTTTTTATTATCCCGTATTTCATTTCCGAGAAGGTGTTTTTTTTTTATTTTGGTCAGGGCAAACTTTGTTCATTTGGAGCTACTTTGCAGTTAAATTTTTAATTTCAGCAATTTTGTAGTCACCACAGGTGAATTGATAGGTGCCCAAAAAAAAAACCTTTTATTATCCGGGATACTTTTTAGCAGGTGTTTTTTTCACTTTTTGGGGCAGTTTTAAAACTTTGTTGTTTGTTCACTTTGAGTTAAATTTGAATACAGCAATTTTTGTAGTAACCCCGGTGAATTGATGGGGCCAAAAATAAACCCTTTTTTTTTGTTTCCCCTTTTAAATTTCAGACAGGGTTTTTTTTTCCTTTTGGGGCAGTCAAGCTTTGTTTTATAGAAACTTTTTGCAGTTTTAAAATTTTGGGAAAACAGCCCAAATTTAAAAAAAATCACCCCAGGTGAAATTGTAGGTGTCAAAAAATACCTTTTTTTTTTCCCAGTAAATTTTTGACAGGTGTTTTTTTCACTTTTGGTCAGTCAAGCCTTTTTTTGATAGATCAAATTTGCAGTTAAATTTGAATTTTCAGCCCAATTTTTTAGTCACCCCCAGGTGAATTGGAAAGGGGCCAAAAAATACCCTTTTTTTATCCCGTATAAATTCATAAGTGTTTTTTTTTTTACTTTGGGCAGGGCCCGCTGTGTTTTATAGGGGACCCTTGCAGTTTTAAATTTTAATCCGCAACTTTGTAGGGCACCCCAGGGGTCTGATAGGGGCAAAAATCCCTTTTTTTATCCCGTATACATTTCAGCAGGTGTTTTTTTTTTACTTTTGGTCAGTAAGCTTTTTTTGTTTGATTACTTTGCAGTTTAAAAATTTAATACAGCCAAATTTTTTAAATCCCACGGTGAATTTTAAAGGGCCAAAAAAAAACCTTTTTTTATCCTGTATACATTTCAGGCCGGTGTTTTTTTGCACTTTTGGGCAGTCAAGGGTTTGGGTTTATTTTGATCAAATTTGCAGTTTTTAAAATTGAATACAGCAAATTTTTTAGTCACCCCCGGTGATTTGATAGGTGCCAAAAAATACCTTTTATTTTCCCGTATACTTTTTTGAGAAAGGGGTTTTTTTTTACCCTTTTTGGGCAGTCAAGCTTTGTTTCATAGAAAATACTTTTGCAGTTTTTAAAAATTTAAAACAGCAAATTTTTGTAGTCACCACAGGTGAATTTATTGGTGCCAAAAAATTTTATTATTATGTATACATTTCAGACAGGGGTTTTTCACTTTTGGTCAGTAAAGCTTTGTTGGGTAGATCTTTCCTTTGCAGTTAAAATTTTAATTAAAAGGGAATTTTGTTGTCACCAAGGGGGAAATTTATAAAGGGGCCAAAAAAGACCCTTTTTTTGTCCCGTTTTACTTTTTAGAAAGGTGTTTTTTTTTCCCCTTTTGGTCAGTCAAATTTGTTCATAGAGCTTCTTTGCAGTTTTAAAAATTTTAATACAGCAATTTAAAAGTACCCCGGGGAATTGATAAAGGGGTCAAAAAAAAACCTTTTTTTTATCCCATATACATTTTTTAGACAGGTGTTTTTTTTTTTTCCCCTTTTGGGGCAGGGCAAGCCTTTTTTGATTGATCTTTCTTTGCAGGGTTTCAAATTTTAATACAGCAATTTTTTTTAGTCACCACAGGTGAATTGATAGGGCCCAAAAAATACCCTTTTTTTATCCCGTATACATTCAAATAGTGTTTTTTTCCCCTTTGGGGAGGCCCCGCTTTGTTGATTGAGCCACCTTGCAGGTTTAAAATTTTTAAACCGGGAATTTTTTTTTTGATTTTAGGGATTTTAGTTAGCTGTGATTTGCCGTCTTTTAATAAGAGACTTTTTCCAAAAAATCTTCCATACCTTCTCAAATTTTTTTCTTTTTGAACTTTGGGGCGAATTTTTAGGTGGGTAAGGAGCAAAGAGGGGGGTAGGACATGGAGGGGGAAAGGGACGAGGGGAAGGTGGGTCCATCCAGTTTCTTGCGACAACACGATGCCGCGGTGTCGTTTCAGGACTGTCCCGGCCCGTCAACGTGGGGCAGGGCCCTGTGAATCTTTAGTTAAAAGAAAAAGGTCGCCAAAACTGTTCTTCATTTTTTAAAGCAAACCGGGTTTCCCGCAAATCTTACCTCCTCGTCCTCCCAGTCACGGCCACAAATGTTTGTCACAGCATCATCCGATCCGTTTCCCTCATGAAGCAGCCCAAAAAGTCAACTCGTGCACCCACCACTGTGGATTTAAACCATTTTTTAAGACCTCCCTTTTATGACCAAAAAGCGGTTGGGGGCAGAAGGCTGTTAAAAAGATCAAGAGGCCAAAGAGGATGATTTTCTCTGCTCTGACGCCCAGTTACTGATGCCATCAGAGGAGGAGAAGGAAGCGGTCAATCGGCAAAAATCCCGGGCGGTCGGCAACGCCCTGCAGTCCCTCTTGCTTGTAGCCCGCAGCTCCTGGATGCAGAATGTCAGGACGACGAAGTCACCTATGTTGATGATGATGATGACGACATTGCGGATCCAACGTGGTCTTTTCAGCAGAATTTGCTTGTGAGCGCTTCATCACTGGACAAGGAGGAAGACGATGGGGTAGTGTCAGTACGGGTCCCGCCTCAAAAAGGGAGAGGGCGGTCGCAGAAGTCCGCTGATATGATTCCGCCAGCCACGGTCAGCGGAAACCCCGCTCCTCGCTTATCGCCGTCAAAAAGGTCCAGGACCTCTCAAGCCTGGGCCTTCTTTTGAGCAAGCCTCTGATTCACCAGCGATGTCATATGCCGCCTTTGCCGTAAACGCATAAGTAGAGGCAAGAACCTTAGTTGTTTAACCACCACCAACATGTCTAGTCACATGCTGCGAATGCATGAGTTGAAATGGAGGCAACACTTGGCCAAAAAAAGGCCAGACTGACGCCGGGCCTCCAACCACTGTCACACCCTCTGTCTCCGCCTCCTCCTCCTCCTCCTCCGCCACCACCAAGCGTTCCTTAGCTGCCCTTGTCTCTCAGAGTCATGATCAGGGATCAGCCTCCGCTTCAGCCTCCACCGTCGCCCGAGTACCACCAGCACTACCAGAGACCCATCCTACACCTTCTCCTTCCGCCAGTTTGACGACCGGCACGCCGTACAGCGGCCACTCTAGCAGCCAGTCTTCTGTCTTCCAGGTTTGGGAGCAGAGAAACACTTTAACCCTAACCATCCCAAAGTCAAAAGCCTGAATGTCGGCATTGCCAGGCTTTTGGCCTTGGAAATGTTGCCTTTCCGTCTGGTGGACACAGATGGGTCATGGCCCTTGCCTGCCCCCAATACCAGATGCCGAGCAGGCATTTCTTCACCAGAAAAGCCGTCCCTGCCCTGGCCAGCCACATGTCATCTAAAATTTCAAGCGCGTTGTCTGCATCTGTGGCCGGAAAAGTCTATCTGACCACCGACACATGGACTAGTAAGCACGACCAAGGCCGCTATATCTCTGTTACAGCTCACTGGGTGAGCTGGGTGGATGTCTCTGGGGGTGACCATGGCTCTCAGGCTCGGAGCACGCTCTTCAAAACCGCAGGGATGGTACAGGGTTCTTTCCCCCAAAGTCCTCTGGTGGCATCACTTGCCCAGAGAAACCAGGCGTGTGAAATTAATCTGTCTTGGAGACCGTCCCCACACAGGTCAGGAGCTGTGGACGGCTCTCCGCAATGAGACCGAGCGCTGGCTGGGTGACAAGAACCTTGTGCCAGGCAAGGTGGTGTGCGATAACGGGCGAAATCTGCTAGCCGCCCTTAAGATCGGTAGGCTGGAGCACATCCCTTGCCTGGCACATGTCATGACCCTTGTCGTTCAGAAATTTCGAAAGAGCTACCCGGGTCTGGACTGCCTGCTGAGGAAGGCTCGAAGTCTAAGTCTGCACTTCCGCCGTTCGCACCTTCCTTCGCTCCGCCTGGCTGCGTTGCAGCGTCAGCTCGGCCTCCCCGTCAACCGTCTCATTGTTGACGTGGCAACACGCTGGAATTCCACCCTCCACAGGCTCCAGCGATTGTGGCAGCAGTGCAATGCCATTATGCAGTACGAAGTGACACATGGCATGACAAGCAGCGGTGCGGACCTCGGGGTGTTGAGCCACTGAGAGTGGAGGCAGGTGAAAGAGCTCTGCACCATCCTTGCCAGTTTTGAAGAAGCCACCAAAATGGTCAGTGCAGACAATGCCCTTGTCAGCATGAGCATTGTGGTGATCTTAGTTCTGGAACGATCGTTGGACACTCTGAAACAACAGGTCCCGCCAGCGACGGAGGAGGAGACGGACACAGATGCGGACACAGAGCCTTTCTCTCCGTCAAATCCACAAGGCCCGACAGTTTCACAATTTCATCGGTCTTCATTAGTTAGTGGTTCGGGGTCCAGAGCTAGTGCAAGGCGGCGCATCAGCTCTCAGGGTGCATCATCTCAGGCAAGTCAGGGCTGTGTTGAAGCTGTGCTGGAGGAAGCGGAAGAGGAGGAGGAGGTATTCCTAGACACTGACATTACCGACGTCCCTGCCTTGGAAAGTGGTTGGTGCGAATTTGAGGTGGAGGAGGAAGATGAGGAAGATCAGTTTGCTAGTGCCCCTCGACCCAGAGGCTTGGGAAACTCAAGGCTCCATCTCTCCATGAAGTGCTTGGATGCTCCATTTCCCTCCAACATGAACCTCGCTTAAGGCCATCAAAATGAACAACAGTGGTTTTACTGGGTGGCCACCCTCCTGGATCCCCCCCCGTTAACAAACACAACCGAGCACTTTCCTTCCCTTCCACCCACACAAAAAGAGAGTAAACATGCAGGAAATGGAGACCTTTTCTGATTGATCAACTGGAACATCTGTTGCGTCAGCTTCAAGTCCCTCAAATATCACGGTGGAGTACAACATCCAGCGACGTGACAGGATCAGTATAGTGCCAAGCAGCCGTAGCACAGCAGCAGCAGCATGGCAAGGTGGCGAGAAGCCTAATGGGTGACCTCGGCAATCTTTATTAACCACCTCACCAACTGCATGCAATTCAGAGGGCACACATCATACACACAGATACGCAGCTTAAGATCCATGGTGCACGACTATCTGCGTCTCAACACGATTCAAGACCAGACCAATGTTTTTTAGATGTGTTTCCGGAACCCAATAACTTCCTTGGAATCTAAATGGAACGAATGCCCGAGCGTCAGCTCGCCAGCGCCAAAAAGGTGATATATAGTCCTGCCCAGCAGCCAGCGTCAATCTGAGCGGAACCTTCCAGCACAGCTGGGAGGATTCATTACAGACAAAGCAATCCGACTTTCCCAGATATGTGGATCGATTTACTTTCAACAGATGAAATCAGGCATTGGGATCTCTGATGATGTTGTGGTCCCCAATTGCCGAGGTCACCGATTAGTTTGCCGGTCTAATTTCACATTCCTCTTCAAACAGAAATGGTTCCTCTGGAAAACTTTTTTTTAAAGTGACATTTCATACTGAAATTTTATTCTCTTTTCCCAACAGTTCATTTTGCTGGTTTTGTCTGGAGAGACTGTAAAAGACATCACGGTTTTTAAATTGACAACACCGTAATCCAATAACTCACTTAATCATTATAAGTTTTCGCATTGTCAATGGTTTATGAGGTCATGTTGCTGTGAGATACAGCAATAAACATTTCCTTTGGAACAGAAATGTGGCTTTTAAGTGCCATTACTTCCCTCCCTATTTTTATTTTTTTTAATAGTGGCTGAAGAATTCAATTTATAATTTTTTGGGGTCCTGTTTGTGTGAGAAACAGTAAATAATCATTGGTCCTTGGAACAAAAATGTTGGCTTCTAAGTGGCATTTCCCCCTCACAGTTTTTAACAGTGGCTGAGAAGTGCATATTAAATTTTTTACGGGTCATGCTGCTTTGAAAGCAGCAATACAACAGTCCTATCTAAAAAATTTTGTTTCTACTAAAGACATTTTTTCTTCACAAATTGTCCAAAGTGACTCAAGGCATGCTTTGACTTTTGGTGGCGAATTTTCTGTGAAATGCAGCTATACTATAACTACAGGTCCTATAAATTAATACAAAAAAATTGTGTTCAACATACATTTGTTCGTCACAATTGTCAAAAGTGCTCAAGGGGTCATGATTTGAATTTTTGGGGGCATTTTAAGCTGTGACATGCAGCTATACTACAGGTCTATTATAAAAAATGATTGTTTCTAACAGACATTTGTCTTCACAATGTCCCAAAGACTCAAAGGGTCCATGCTTTAAAGTTTTGGGGCTTTTGCTGTGACAAGGCAGCTAACTACATGTCCTATTAAAAAAAATGTTTCTAACAGACAATTGTTCTTGCACAAAATTGTCCAATAGTGGCTCAAGGTGATGGTTCTGTCAGAAACATGAATAGGTAGACACTGTAAGGACACATAATGCCAAATGACTTGTTTTGCAAGATCTTTTTTACATACTATCAATCCCTGTATTTGAGACAACCCATTAAAATACAATTAAAAAAGAGAAACAAAGACATGGTGGGATCCATCCTATTTTAAAAATTTTTTTACTATAATTAAACTTACAAAAAAAATGTACAAAAAAGCTGGTAAAAAAAAATCCTCTGAATTGTACAAGGAGGTCCAGTAAAACTTTACCAGATGTAGGTTATTCAGAGGACATGAGTATGGAGCACACGGACGAGAACAAAGTACAGAAGACAAAGGGCACCTGGGTGGAACAGGATCGTTAACCACCAGTATTTCCAGTGAAGCTCAATTGGTCCGCACTCATACTCAGGGCTAGCTCTACCCAGTTCTTTTGACTGTGTACAGAGTAATGCAGGAGGTCTTACCTCCACACTTTTCGCTTCCGCACGTCTGCTTCATCACGACTGTTTTCGTTGCTGCGTCATAAGGGCATTTTTTACCGTGATAAAGATGACGGACGCCAGCCTGGGCTCTCACAGCATCCACTGTAACTCCGGCCCTGGCTGCTGAACCTGCGTGTTAATAGATGACAACGCTATCCTGGTCTCTCACCCACCCACTGTATGGTCTGTCAGCTGGAACCTCCATGTTAACAGATGGCTGACGTCAGCACTGGCTCTCACCTTTACGGGCAATCAGGTAGAGCTCAAATTTCTCCTAAAAAATCAGATTTTGAAAAAGGTGATTTCTGTGAGGTTAAGCAGTGTCAAAAAAGGCTCCAGGGCTGGACACAAATTGCACAATTTGAGGCTTAAAATTTTCTGGGGCTGTAGTCACTATGGTGACGCATCATGTGATCTCCGAGGGAGTCTGTCCCTAATCAATGAAGAAGGATTTGGAGGAAAAATGAAACCACTGAATTGATTGGCTCAAACAGTCTCAGAAGCCAGGATGGCAAATGTCTCTTCAACTAAGAAGTGTTTTGGGGATATTAGGACATTTGTATTACTATGGGGTGGTGCGGACCGAATATAAACACATCTACACGTTAAAAATCCTTTAAAAAACATGCAGGGAGGGGTGTATTGCTTGTCATGTTTATCACACTTGAAAAAAAGCAAAATGATAATAATGTAAAAACTATAAATTAAAACATCCCTAAAATAAATTCTGTAAAACAAATTTCAGTTACCAAAAAATAATACTAAATTGACAGTCACAGTATCAAAATTGCATAGTGGCACTTTGTGATCTGTGTGTGTCAAACTGATATAAGGGGTCATGCAGTGGTCCATACAGGTATGGTCAATGTCCAGTGAAACTAAAATGGTGGTTGAAAGACTTCCGTTTTTCCGGCACTTTTTTTAAATGTGGGGGTCATGCAAGTTGGGGCACATGCTGTTGTCCCAAGGACTGGTATGAGTCAATGTCCAGTGGAAACAAAAATGTAGGATTGAAAGACTCCAATATCCTGCACTTTTTTAATTTGGGGGTCCAGACAGGTTTAAATGGTGTATAACTGCGGTCCAGGACACGAGGTATAGTCAAAGTCCAGTATCCAAACTAAAATGGAAGTTGAAAGACTCCTTTTTCCCACAATTTTTATTTTAATCGTGGGGTCAGACAGGTTTAGTGGTCATACTGCGGTACAGGACAGATATAGTTAAATTCCAGTTCAACTAAAATGGTGGTTCAAAGACTCCTTTACCCGGCACTTTTTAATTTGGGTGTTCAGACAGGTTTAAATGGTCATTCTGGCGTTCCCAGGACAGTATAGTCAATGTCCAGTTCAACTAAAAGGTGGTTCAAAAGACTCCTTTTATCCTTGCACTTTTTTAATTTGGGGGTCAGACAGAGTTTTAATGTCATACGCGGTACAGGAGCATTATCTTTAATGTCCAGTTCAACTACGAATGGTGGTTGAAAGACTCCTTTTTCCGGCACTTTTTAATCTGTGGGTCATGCAGGTTTTGGGGCTCAAGCTGCATTCCCAGGACAGGAATAATCAATGTACCAGTTCAAGTAAAATTGGGTGGTTCAATCATACTGCCTTTCTGCCACTTTTTAATTTGTGTGTATGCAGGTTAATGGGTCAAGCTGTGGTGGCAAGTACCAAAGGGGATATGAATGATCTGTGATTTTTTTGTTCCGTGGCTTTTAAATAACCTAATTGTCTTGCCTAAGATGTTAAGCACGTATACAGTTTGCAGTTGTGGATGTTTAATTCCAGCTTCTCTCCATCCCTGTTTGGGTGTAAGAATGAAGGTGTTGTTCCCCTCTCCCCATAGACCTTACTGTCAGTCCTGGCGATAATCTATTATCGACTATCGGATATTCTTATGATAATTGCCGATATCGACTATCGACCCGATGACGATAGTCAACGTAATCGCTCATCACTAATCTCCACACCACTGATTTCAAAATCTTCATGGTCAGTAAGGTCAAGAGATTAAATTTTTTTACCAGCTATTTTGTACATGCAAGTTTTTTAGTAGTTTAATTCTAGAAAACACATTTTTAGAATAGGATCGAATCCAACCATGTCTTTTTTTCTCTTTTTTAATTTTATTAAATGGGTTGTCTCAATACAGGGAGTGCTAGCTATTTTAAAGATCTTGCAAAAACAAGTCATTTTGCAATATGTGTCCATTAACAGTGTCCTACCTATTCCTGTTTCTGACAGCACAATCACCCTTGAGCCACTCTTGACAATTGTGAAGAACAAATGTCTGTTAGAAACCAAATTTTTTACAATAGACCTGTAGTCTAGCTGCATTTCACAGCAAAATGCCCCCACAAATTCAAAACATGACCCATGAGCCACTTTTAACAATTGTGAAGAACAAATTTCTGTTAGAAACAAAAATTTTTTATCATAGGACCTGTAGTATAGCTGCAGGTCACAGCAAAAATGCCCCCAAAAATTCAAAACATGACCCTTGAGCCACTTTTGACAATTGTGAAGAACAAATGTCTGTTAGAAACAACATTTTTTAGAATAGGACCCGTAGTGTTGCTGCATTTCAAAGCAGCATGACCCCAAAAATTATAAAAATGACTTCTCAGCCACTATTAAAAATTGTGATGGAGAAATGCCACTTAGAAGCCACATTTCTGTTCCAAAGGACCATGATTATTGCTGTATCTCACAGCAACATGACCCCAATAAATTATAAATATGACTTCTCAGCCACTTTTAAAATTTGTGATGGAGAAATGCCACTTAGAAGCCACATTTCTGTTCCAAAGGACCATAATTATAGCTGTATCTCACAGCAACATGACCTCAAAACAGTTGACAATGTGAAAACTTCTAAAGATAAAGTGAGTAAATGTAATACGGTGTTGTCATGAAACCTTGCTGTCTTTTACAGTCTCCTCACAGCAAAACCAGCAAAATGTTTGGGAACCGAGAATAAAAATTGCAGTAAGAAATTATCATTTTAAAAAAAAGTTTTCAAGAGGACCATTTCTGTTTGAAGAGGAATGTGAAGTAGATCGGCAACTAATCGGTGACCTCGGCAAATGGGGCCACAACATCATCAGAGATCCGTGCCTGATTCATCTTGATGAAAGTCAAACGAACCACATTATCTGTGGAAAGCCGGATGCGTTTGTCTGTAATGACTCCTCCAGCTGTGCTGAAGGTCCGCTCAGATATGACGCTGGCTGCTGGGCAGGACAACACCTCTATGGCGTGTCGAGCGAGCTCGGGCCATTCGTCCATTTTGGATACCCAGAAGTCTATTGGGTCCGTAACACAGCTAAAAACATCGGTGTTGAGACGCAGAAAGTCGTGCACCATGATCTTAAGCTGGTCTCTGTGTGTTGGATGTGTGCCCTGTATTGCATGCGTTGGTGAGGTGGTAAATAAAGATTGCCAGAGGTCACCCATTAGGATTCTGCCACCTTGCCTGCTGCTGCCGCTACGCCTACTTGGCACTCTACTGCTGTCACGTCGCTGATGTTGTTCCACCGTGACATTTGAGGAACGTGAAGCAGACGCAACAGATATCTCCAGTTGATCAATCAGCAAGGTCTCCATTTCCTGCATTTTACTCTCTATTTGGGTGGGTGGAAGGAAAGTGCTGAGTTTTGTTTTGTAACGGGGATCCAGGAGAGTGGCCACCCAGTAAGTGTTGTTCATTTTGATGGCCTTAATGCGAGGATCATGTTGGAGGAAATAGAGCATCCAAGCACTCATGTGAAAGATGGAGCCTTGATTCCCAAAGCCCATCTGGGTACGAGGAGGACTAGCAAAACTGATCTTTCCTCATCTTCCTCCTCACCTCAAATTCGCGACAACCCTCATTTCCAAAGGCAGGATGACGTCGGGGTTAACGTAGGTGTCTGGAAATACTCCTCCCGCTTACTCCGGCATAGCTTCATCTCAGCCCTCGACTTGCCTGAGATGATAGGCCACCCTGAAGGGGCAAAGGGGGGGGCCTTGTGCGCCCCGCTTTGCATATAGCCCCTGGACCCGAACCTCTGCTAAGTGAAGGAGACGATAAAATTGAGAAACTGTCGTGCCTTGTGGATTGACGGAGAGAAGGCTTCTGTGTCCGCATCTGTGTACGTCTCCTCCTCCATCGCTGGCTGGGAACTGTTGTTTTCAGAGGTTCCACGATTGATTTCCAGAACTAAGATACCACAATGCTCATGTGACAAAGGGCATTGTCCGCACCTGACCATTTGGTGGCTTCTTCAAAACTGGCAAGGATGGTGCAGAGCTCTTTAACCTGCTCCACTCTCGGTGGCTCAACACCCCGAGGTCCGCTAACGTGCTTGACAGGCCATGTGTCCATTCGTACTGCGTAAGTGCCTTTGCGCTGCGCCACAATAGTTGGAGCATGTGGAGAGTGGAATTCCAGCGTGTTGCCACATCAACAATGAGACAGTTGACGGGGAGGCCGAGCTGATGCTGCAACGCAGCCAGGCGGGACGAAGCAGGGTGCGAACGACGGAAGTGCGAACTCAGACCTCGAGCCTTCCTCAGCAGGCAGTCCAGACTCGGGTAGCTCTGTTGAAATTTCTGGACGACAAGGTTATGAAAATGTGCCAGGCAAGGGATGTGCTCCAGCCTACCGATCTTAAGGGCGGCCAGCAGATTTCTCCTGTTATCGCACACCACCTTGCCTGACACAAGGTTCTTGTCAACCAGCCAGCGCTCGTGTAGCAGCTGCCCCCGCTTCCCGACCCGCGGGCCGCGGGCGCACCCGTGGTTCCCCTCCCGGGCACCTGCCGGGGTCGGGTGCCGCCGCTGGCCGCGGGACGAGCCGGGGGTCTGCCCCTGGTAGTAACTTACCCGGCCATGTTCCTGTCCCATCCGCGTCTCCTGCCGGCCAGGCTGCGTGTGCCCGTTCCCTACGCGCGCGCGTTCTCGAAAATTTAAAGGGCCGTGTCCGATAAATTGGTTGTCTGCTAGACCCCTCCCCTATTTAAGTCGCTCTGCGTCTTCCTCGCTGGATCAAATTTTGCCCGAAGCCGTAGAAAAACGTTCCTTGAAGTATATTGTCGCCTTACCTGTACAGACCTTGCTACTTCCTGACTACGAACCTCTGCCCTGCCCTGACCTTCCTGCCTGTCCACGACCACGAACCATTGCCGCCTGCCCTGACCTTCCTGCCTGTCCACGACCACGAACCATTGCCGCCTGCCCTGACCTTCTGCCTGCCCACGACTACGATACTCGGACTACGATTCTGTACCTCGCTGCATCTCGGCCACCATCGCAAGAAAGTCACGTCAGGGGGGACGACCTGGAAAGCCTCACGCCAGCAAGGGTCCACCCCCGCTTTGCGGCGGGCTCGGGGTGAAAACCGGGGCTACTTATATTCCGTTCCCTGGCGTGGCTTAGCTATCATCGCTTGCGGTGGTCCAGATGATCCATACCCAGCCGTTACATTTAGATCCAGCCATGGACCCCGCCAAGGTGCCTCTGCCAAGTCTAGCGGATCTCACGACCATTGTCGCCCAAACAGTCGCAGCAGATCGCGAAACAAGCTCAGCAACTGGGTCAGTTGTCGCCATGATGCGCCAACTCCTGGCGTCCAGCAACAACAGCCAACCTGCCTCCTCGCCGGTGACTTCTTCTACCCCGGCCATCCCGCTGGCAACCGTGGGTCCGAAGCTTCGCCTTCCTTACCTACCAAGTTTGACGGAGACTCGAAGCTCTGTAGAGGTTTCATCACACAGTGCCCCATGCACGTGGAGCTGATGGCCGCCCAGTTTCCCACTGAAAGGTCAAAGATGGCGTTCGTGGAGAGCCTGCTTTCCGGGAAGGCCCTAGCCTGGGCGACGCCTCTTTGGGACCGGAATGATCCTGTGACCGCAGACCAGAGGCCTTCCTCGCAGAATTCCGCAGCGTTTTTGAGGAGCCTGCATGAGCATTTTCCGGAGACGGCGCTACTAAATCTACGCCAAGGGGACTCCTCCGTAGGGGAATAAGTGGTTCAATTCCGCACCCTAGCCTCCGAGCTCTCTTGGAAGGGACGCCGCTCTCTGTGCCACATTTAAGAAGGGTCTCTTGAGCAGAGTAAAGGACGTCCTTGCAGCCAGAGATCTTCCTTCGTCGTTGAGTGAGCTCATCCCATCTTGCCACTCGCATAGACGTGCGTTTCACGGAACGAAGCAGGAGCCCCGTCAGGAGGGGATTTGGGCAAAACCCCCGCGCCTTCCTCGTCTGGCTCCTGTGTTCCAGAGATCTCCGCAACCCCCTACGCTGTTGTCCACTGAAGAGCCATGCAGGTGGACCGGGCACACTTGTCGGAGTCTGAACTTGTCCCGTCGCAGGGTGGAGAATCTTGCCTCTACTGCGCCAGCCCGGACCATTCCCGTAGGAATTGTCCGCAGCGTCCTCAGCGGTCGGGAAACGCCCGAAACTAGGGCTGTTGGAGAGGCGCCTAGGTGCTCAGCCCTCCTCTCCAGGGCTGATGTAACCAGTGGAGGTAACGACGGATGCTGGCCTATCTCTTCGGGTGTCAGCCTTCTTGGATTCCGGCTCCGCCGGGAACTTTATACACCCTCCCTGGTGTCTCTTTAAACCGTTTTGCCGGTGACCCGTCTGGAAAAGCCGTTGCTCATCTCTTCTGTCAGTGGGGAGCTCCTCGGGGACTCCATCCATTTTCCTCACCGGGCCCCTGATGCTTCGTGTTGGGGTCCTACACACGGAGAGGATCTGGCTTCCACGTCCTGCCCCGGGGCTTCTTCGGCGATCCTGTTGGGGCTACCCTGGCTGCAACGCCTCGCCCCTACAACTTGACTGGAGAACGGGCAAAGTCCTTCGTTGGGGATCGGAATGCCAGGATCTCTGTTTGGTGGCACCACGCCCGGTGTCCATCTCTCCTCCCCAGTCGTCTGTCAAGTTTTACAGGGTCTGCCAGCGGAGTCCCAGGATCTTGGAGATGTATTCTCGGAGAGGAGGCTGAGAGGTTACCGCCCCATCGTCGTATGACTGTCCTATAGATCTCCCCCCCGGTACCAGTCCCCCACGGGGTGGGTCTATCCTCTTCTGTGCCCGAGACCCAGGCCATGTCGGCCTATTTTACAGGAGACTTGGCGAAGGGATTCATACGCAAGTCCTCCTCAACCCGCCGGGTGCCGGCTTCTTTTTGTTCAGAAAAAGACGGTTCACTTCGTCCGTGCATCGATTACAGAGGGCTAAAACAAGATTTACGGTGAAGAATCGCTACCCTCTACCTTTGATTTCCGAGCTCTTCGATCGCCTCCCTGGAGCCAAGATCTTCCACCAAAAATTTGATCTGCGAGGAGCCTATAACCTCATCAGAATTCGAGAGGGAGATGAATGGAAGACGGCATTCAACACACGGGGCGGGCATTTTGAATATCGTGTGATGCCCTTCGGGCTATGCAACGCCCCAGCTGTATTCCAGGAGTTCGGGCAATGACGTATTTCGGACTTGCTGTACACCAGCGTCATTGTGTACCTGGATGATATTTTGATTTTTTCTCCTCCTACGGACCCATCGGAGACAAGTTCGCCAGGTCCTGCGTCGTTTGCGGACAACCTAACTGTACGCTAAGCTGGAGAAGTGCCGCTTCCACCCGGCCCGCCTTCCCCTTTCCCGGGTTACATAGTCTCCGATCGAGGTCTTCAGATGGACCCTGCGAAACTCTCTGCGATCCAGCAGTGGCGCGACCTGCCGGTCTCGGGCGATTCAACGGTTCCTAGGATTCGCCAATTACTACCGGGGAATTCATTCCCCCACTTTTCTACGCTGGTGGCTCCCATCGTGGCTCCCCACCAGGAAGAACGCCAAAACCCTAAATTTTTGGCCTCCATCTGCCGAGGAGGCAAATTTTCCCGATGAAGGGGTGCGTTCTCCTTGCACCAATCTTGGTCCGCCGGATCCAGAGAGACCCTTCAGCCTTGAGGTTGATGCCTCTTCGTGGGAGCAGGGGGAGTCCTGACCCAGAAGGGTCCCAAAGGCAAGACCGTCACTGCGGGTTTTTTTCTAAGACCTTCTCTTCGCTGAACGAAATTTGCCATTGGAGATCTGAGCTGTTTGGGGCCCTTAAATTGGCCTGGAGGGTGGCGACATCTGTTGGAGGGGGCCCGACACCCGTTTGACGTCTTCACAGATCATAAAAATCTCCAATACCTGCAGACGGCTCAGCGCTTAAATCCTCGCCAGGCCCGGTGGTCCCTTTTGTTCTCTTTTGCTTTGATTTTAAAATCCATTTCCGACCGGCCGAGAAAAATGTCAAGGCAGACGCCCTTCTCCGTGCTTCTGACGTTACCGGGAAGGAACCGGTGTCTCAGCATATCATTGCTCCTGAACGATGGTCCATGTGGTCCTGTGGACTCCGTAGTGTCCCTCCGGGTAGAGCCTATGTGCGTCCCGCACTCAGGAGGAGAATTCTGGGTTGGGGGCATAGTTCTCTTCTGGCCCGGCCACCCCGGAATTACGAAAATCCTTTTCCTCATCTCCCGGCATTATTTTGGGGGCCAACTCTGCTCCAAGATGTCAAGGACTTTGTTCTCTCCTGTACCCAAAAAATTTTGCTCGAAACAAGGTTCCACGCATAGGCACACTGGCCTCCTAGTCCCTCTGCCTGTTCCGGAGGCTCCATGGAACACACATAGGCATGGACTTCATCACGGACCTTCCTCCTTCCTCGGGGAAATCGGTCTCTGGGTAGTCACTGATCGTTTTCGAAGATGTCCCACTTTGTGCCGCCCGCCTGGCTCCCCTTTGCTCCCCAGTTGGCGGGTCATTTTTTTCAGCACATCCCTTTTGCCTGCATGGTTTACCATTCACATTGTCTCCGATCGAGGCGTCCAATTTTGTCTCGAAATTTTGGCGGGCCACTTGTGTTCCCGCTTGCAAATTAAACTGGATTCTCATCAGCGTACCATCCCCAGACCAATGGGCAGGTGGAGAGAGTAAAACCAGATCTTAGGGGAGTATCTACGGCACTTTGTGTCCGGACCCAGGACGAATGGTCCGAATGCTTCCTTGGGCCGAGGTTCTCCTATAACCATCGGGACTTTCCCACTCTACTGGCCGTTCCCCATTCCTTGTGGTCTTTGGAACGTCACCCACGCCCCCCCCCCCCTTGGCCTCAGCCTCCGAGGTTCCTGCTGTGGACAACCAGGTTCAGGATATCGGGGTCATTTGGCGTGAGGACCCGACAGCTTTACTCAAGCTTCTGCCCGCATGAAGTCCCAAGCTGACAAGAGGAGAAGACCCTCCCCCACGTTCCGCCCAGGGGATAAAGTGTGGCTCTCGGCCAAATACATACGCCTCAAGGTCCCCAGTTATAAATTGGGTCCGCGGTTCCTGGGTCCATTCAGAGTACTTCGACAATTGAAAACCAGTGTCCTATAAGCTCTTTCCTTCCTCCATCCCTCCGGATCCCTAATGCCTTTCACGTCTCCCTCCTTAAGCCTCTGGTCTTGAACCGATTCTCCCAGAGGGGCGCTGCCCGTCTCCGGTCCTAGAATCCCCTGATGTTTTTGAATTAAAGGACATCTTAGACATGAAAAACATCAGGGGTAAGCGTTTCTTTCTGGTGGATTGGACAGGCTTCGGCCCCGAAGAGAGGTCCTGGGACCCGGAGTCTAACATCCTGAATCAAGACTTGCTTCGTAAGTTCCTTCAGCCTAAGAAGAGGGGGAGACCTAAGGAGGGGGGTACTGTAGCGGCTGCCCCCGCTTCCCGGCCCGCGGGCCGCAGGCGCACCCGTGGTTCCCCTCCCGGGCGCCTGCCGGGGTCGGGTGCCGCCGCTGGCCGCGGGACGAGCCGGGGGTCCGCCCATGGTAATAACTTACCCGGGGCCCCGTTCCTGTCCGTCCGCGTCTCCTGCCGGCCAGGCTGCGTGTGCCCGTTCCCTAGCGCGCGCGTTCTCGTAAATTTAAAGGGCCAGTGTCCCGATAATTGGTTGTCTGCTAACGCCTCCCCTATTTAAGAGTCAGCCTCAGTCATTCCCTCGCTGATCTATGTTGTCCCCGACGTAGAAAAAGCGTCTCCTGAATGTATATTGTCGCCTTATATCCGTGGTACCAACCCTTTGCTACGTTTCTTCCTGACTCGAACCTCTGCCGCCTTCCCTACCTTCCACACCTTTCCACGACCACCGAACCATTGCCGCCGCCTGCCCTCGACCATCCTGCCCTGGTCACGACCCACGAACATTGGCCGCCTTCCTGACCTTCTGCCTGCCCACGACTACGATCCGAGGACTACGATTCAGTACCTTCCTGCACCTCGCGCCATCGCAAGAGCCATCACCGTCAGGGGGGACGACCTGGTAGCCTTACCCGCGAGCAAGTCCCTCCCGCTTTGCGGCGGGCTACATGGTGAAAACCGGGCTAGCTTAATTCCGGTCCTGGCCGTGGCTTAGCTATCACATCGCTTCGTGGTCAGAGGATTCCACTACCCAGCCGTTACACTCGGTCTCGTTGCGAAGCCGTCCACATCTCCCTGACCTGTGTGTGGACGGTCTTTCAAGACATATTAATTTCAAACAGCGGCCTTGTTTCTCTGGGCACGTTATGCTCAACCAGAGGACCTTGGGGGAAAGAGCCCTGCACCATCCCTGCAGTTTTGAAGACGTTCGCTGAGCCAAGAGACCACCGTCACCCCCAGAGACATCCACCCAGATCACCCAGTGAGCTGTCACAGAGATATAGCGCCTTGGTCGTGCTTACTAGCCATGTTCGGTGGGTGAGATGGACTTTTCCAGGCCACAAGATGCAAACAACGTGCTTGAAATTTTAGAACACGTGCTGGCCAGGGCAGGGACGGCTTTTCTGGCAAAGAAAATGCCTGCTCGGCATCTGTATTGGGGGACAGGCAATGGCCATGATCTGGCGGAACCCATCTGTGTCCACCAGACGGAAAGGCAACATTCCAAGGCCAAAAGGCTGCAATGCCGACATTCAGCTTTGGCTTTGGATGGTTTTATGGTTAAAAGTTTCTTTCTGCCCAAACCTGAGACAGAATACTGGCTGCTAGACTGGCCGCTGTACGGCGTGCATCGCAAACTGGCGGAAAGGAGGAAGGGTAGATGGTCTCTGGTGGGCTGTCGGTAACTCGGGCGATGGTAAAGGCTGAAGCGGGAGGCTTGATCCCTGATCATGACTCTGAAAGACATGGCAACTGATGGACCTTTGTGGTGGCAGAGGAGAGGAGGCGGAGACAGAGGGATGACAGTGGATGGAGGCCCGGCGTCGGCTGGCTTTTTTGGGCCAAGTGTTGCCCTCTATTTCAACTCATGCATTCGCTGCCTGTGACTAGACATGTTTGGTGGTGGTAACACCATAAGAATCTTTCCTCTACTTTATCGTTTACTCAAAGGCGCATATGACATCGCTGGGTGAATCAGAGGCTTGCCTCAAAGAAGCCCAGCTTGAGAGGTCCCTGGACCTTTTAGAATTGGCGATAAGCGAGGAGCGGGTTTTCCGCTGACTCGTGGAATGCGGTAATCATATCATCGGACTTCTGCTGACCGCCCTCCTCCCTTTTTGAGGTGGACCCCGTACTTGACACTACCCCATTGTCTTCCTCTTGTCCAGTGATGAAGCGCTCGCTAAGCAATTCTACTGAAAAGATCCACTTTAATCCGCATGTCGTCATTCAACATCATCAACACAGGTGACTTCGTCCGTCCTGACATTCTGCATCCAGGAGCTCTGCGGGCTACCAAGCAGAGGGACGCAAGTAGTTGTTGTAGCGATTCACTTGCTATCGACATCGCGTTAGCCGATAGTCGGTCCACCATCGTAAGGTTAGTCGAAAGTTCATAATCGATAAACTCCGAAGACCATTAAAGTCTATGGAGAGCAACAAACACCTTTATTCTTACACCCAAACACAGGCTGGAGAAAGCTGGGAATTAACAGCCACAACATCAAATGGATACCTCAACAACTTTAGAGGCACAACACTTAGGCAAATAAAAGCCTACAAAAAAAGTCACACTCCAATCACTATCCCCTAGTCCTTGTACCACACATGACCCTCTAACCTGCCATCCACCCACAAATTAAAAGAGCCAGAAGCAGTATTATTAGAACCATCATTTACTTGAACTGGACAATGAATATCCCAGTCCTGGAACTCAAGCATGGACCCTAAAACCCTGGCAGGACCCACAGATTAAAAAGTGCCGGAAGAAAGTATCTTTGAACCACCATTTTAGTTGAACTGGACATTGAACAAACCTGTCCTGGACCGCAGATACCCTTAAACCTGTCTGACCCACAAATTAAAAATGCGAAAAAGATCTGTTCAACCACCCTTTTAGTTTGAACTGACATTGACAATACCTGTCCTGGACCAGCCAGTATGATCCATTAAACCTACTTACCCCCAGATTAAAAGTGCGGAAAAAGGAGTCTTCAACTACCATTTATTTCACTGTTCATATACTGTCCCTGTCCTGGCCACAGTATGACCATTGGAACCTGTCTGACCCCCAGAATAAAAGTGCCGGAAAAAGGAGTCTTTCAACCACCATTTTAGTTAACTGGACATTGACAAACCCTGTCCTGGACCGCAGCATGACCCTTAATCTGTCTGACCCCACAGATTAAAAAGTGCCGGAAAAAGTAGTCTTTCAACCACCATTTTAGTTGTAACTGACATTAACTAAACCTGTCCAGCTACAGCATGAGCCCAAAACCTTCATGACCCCAGATATAAAAAAAAAGCCGAAAAGGAAGTCATTTTTCAATCCACCATTTTAGTTTCACGTGGACATTGACTAGAACTGTCCTGGACCGCAGAATGACCATTAAACCTGTCTGACCCCCAGATTAAAAAGTGCCGAAAAAGGAGATCATTTCTACCACCATTTTTACAGTTAAACTTGGACCATGACTATACCTGTCCTGGACCCGCAGTAATGACCATTTAAACCTGTCTGACCCCCAATTAAAAAAGTGCCGGAAAAAGAGTCTTTCAACCACCATTTTACTTGAACTGGACTTGAACAATAACCTTCCTGTGCCACAGCATGAACAAGGGCCGAGTTACAGTGGTCGGTGAGAGCCCAGCCGGCGTCCAAGTCATCTATGTTACACGCAATTAAAATGCTTGATGACGCAGCAACAAAGACTGTCGTTCTGAAGCAGAGTGCCGGGAAGTAGTTAGAACATCCAGCTTCCTCAGTACACAGTTCAAGACCTGGGATAGCGATTGCCCCACCCGATAAGAGTGCGACCAATTGGACTCACTTGGAAATACTGGTGGTTAACGCTCCTGTTACAACCCCCCCCCCCAGGAGCCCTTTTTCTTGGCATTCTTTTTCTGCATTTTACTCAACATGCCTGAGAAATGGTCACTGTACTTTGTTTCTCTCCGTGCTCCCATACTCCATCATCCTCTGAATTACCTACATCTGGTCAATTTTCCTGTACTCCCTTGTACAATTCAGAGGGAATTTTTTTTAACAGGCTATATTGTACAAGCAAGTTTTTAGTAGTTTAATTCTATAAAACACATTTTTAAAATAGGATATCCCACCATGTCTTTGTTTCTCATTTTTTTATTATGTAATTATAAGCTCATGTCACAGCAAAATGACCAAAAGTGAAAAAAACACTATCCTGAAATGTATTCGGATAATACAATTGTATTTTTTTTTTTTTGCACCTTTTATCAATTCACCGTGGTGACTATAAATTGCTATTTTCAGATTTACGTGCAAGCTGCGTCAATGAACAAAGCTGTAGTGCTCCAAAGTCAAAAACACGTATCTGAAATTTTAATCGAATTAATAAAGTATTTTTTGCACACCTTTCAATCACCTGTGGTAGACTATAAATATTGCTATTTTTCAATTTACGTGCAAGCTGCGTCAATGAACAAAGCTGTAGTGTCCAAAGTCAAAAACACGTATCTGAAATTTATTCGAATAATAAAATGTATTTTTTTGCACCTTCAATCACCTGTGGGTGACTAATAAAATTGCTGTTTTAAGATTGTACCGTTCCAAGCTCGTCACTGGAACAAAGCTGTAGTGCGGCAAAGTCAAAAACCACGTATCTGTTATGTTTTCGTATAATACACTTATTTTTTTGGCATAACCTTTCATTGCACCTGTGGTGACCTATAAAATTCTGTTTTCAGATTACGGTGCAAGCTGCGTCAAGAACAAAGCTGTATGCGCCAAATAAAAAAACACGTAATCTGAAATGTATCGGATAAAAAAAGTATTTTTTTGGCACCTATCAATTGCCGAACCAGTGGTACTTACAGCAATGCCAGGATACCAAATGTAACTCAAGGTGGCTATATCAACAAATCGGGCCTGTTCCCAAAGTGAAAAAACACGTACTGAAATGAAATTGGGATAAAAAAAGGGTTTTTTTTGGCACCTATCAATTAAACCGGGTGACAAAAAATTTTTTGCAGTATTCACATTTAAGAGCAAGGGCCTCAATAAAACAAAGCTTAGTGGCCCAAAGTAAAAAAACACGTATCTGTAATGTATTGGGATAAAAAAAGGGTTTTTTTGGGCCCCTATCAATTCACCTGTGGTGACTCCCAAAATTGTTTAAATTAAAATTTTAAAACTGCAAAGTAAAATCTGCCAACAAAGCGGCCCCTGCGCCAAAGTGAAAAAACACGTATCAAAATTTTTTCGGAAAAAAAAAGGGGTTTTTTTTTGGGCACCCATCAATTCACCTTGGTGAAAAAAAAAATTGCGTATTCACATTTAATTTAAAGGGTCCCCCTCAATAACAAAGCTGAAGTGCCCCAAAAAGTCAAAAAAACAGTATCAAATTTTTAAATTCCCGGATATTACAAGGTATTTTTGGCACCTATCAACCGTGCTGATTTGGCTGGATTCAAATTTAAATTACAAGGTGGAAAATATCAACAAAGGGGGAAGGGGCAAAATTGAAAAAGAACCCCTATCTAAAATTTAAACCCAAATTTAAAAAGGGGGTTTTTTAAACCTAACAAAGAGACCTGAAATTTTCTAAAAAAAGATGTGTACCTATAATTTCGGCACCCCAAATCCAGGAAAAAATTTCAATAGAAAACTTTTAAAAATAAAGCTATTGAAAAGTCTACACTAAGTTTTGGTGAACTTTATCCAGTATTTCTATAGAGCTTGCTTTTTCGCCCGGGGGGGGCCCCCTCGCCCCCCCCTTGACTTTACAGCGGTAAGAGCCCTTTTAAAAATTCTCTACCTAACTATATAAAATTTTCCAATCTCAAATCTAACAAAATTGTAAGGACACAGCTAATAGTAGAGGTTTCTTTTGTGAAAAAATAATTTTTTCGTGAGCTGTTTGGACACAAAAAGGGGCCACTTCTACTCCTATAACGCTGAGAGACATGAGGCTGAACAAAAAACGCTGTTTCTATGTAAAACAGGTCATGTGTTTTTTTCCCCAACGCAACCATATCACCCCAGTCATGACGTTGCACACAATCTCCCCCTCTCTTTCTTAATCTATTTGCGGCCGAAAAAATTCGGGAAAGCCCGAAAAGGGCGCATCTAATAAGATGCACGATTTAACCCTAAATTATCGCAGATCAAAAAATCCGATCACCATAAAAACTGTCCCCGTTTTTCAACTTTGTCGAAATAATCGCTCAACACTAACTGCAAGGCATTCCCCGACCCCCGGGGTTTTTTTCCCAAATTGACCGCTTCCTTCTCCCCCTTGATGGACCAGTAACGGGGCTCAGAGCGAGAAAATCATCCCCTTTTGGGCCCCTTTATCTTTTAACATGCTTTCTGACCCAACCCCATTTTTTTCACAAAGAGGTCTTTAAAAATGGATTACCCCAGGGGTGGGTCACGAGTTTTACATTTTGGCTGTTCGCTTCAGTTGAGATGAGATGATGCGAGACGAATTTTTTGGGCCGTGACTGGGGGGGGGGAGGGAAAATGCTGGGGAGGTTGCATTAACCCCTGAAGAACAGATTGCGGGGGGACCCTGTTCGTTTCTGGATTACGGGGCCCGACCCCCCGATGACAGGCCGACTCCTGACACCCACAATCCCCTGGCCCTTTCTGTTGTCGCCCCACTGGAAGGGCACCTTCCTGTACCTTACCTCCCGTCCTACCCCCCTCTTTGCCGTTACCACTTTATTTCGCTCAATTCGAAAGATAAAAATTTTAGAGGGTTTTTAAGTTTTGGAAGTCTCTTATTAAAAGACGGAAATCAAGCTATTCTAAATCCTAAAACAAAAAAAATTGCTGGATTCAAATTTAACTGCAAGGTGGCTCTATCAAAAAATCTGGACTGGGCAAAAGTGCCAAAAAAACGAATCTGAAATGATGGATAAAAAAGGTTTTTTGGGGCCCCTATAATTCACGGGGGGTGACTACAAAATTTGCTGGTTTCAAATTTAACTGAAAGGACTCTATAAAAAATTTGGGACTGGGAAAAAGGCAAAAAACACTATCTGAAATGTATACAGATAATAAAAGGTATTTTGGCACCAAATCAATTCCCTTGGTACTAACAATTGGGGTTTAAAATTTTCGCAAGGTCCCTCTATCAACAAATTGGACGGGGAAAATGCAAAAACCCCATTGAAAGTTAACAAATAATAAAAGGTTTTTTTGGACCTACAATTCCCCTTGGTGACAACAATTGCTGGATTAAAATTTTAATGCAAGGTCCCTCTATCAAAAAATTTCTGGAAAAAGGCAAAAAACACGTATCTGAAATGTAAAAGGAAAAAAGGTATTTTTGGCACCTACAATTCACCGGGTGCTACACAGTTGCGGGTTCAAATTTAATGAAGGGCCCCTTATAACAATCGGGATGGGAAAAAGTGAAAAAAAAACACTATTAAAATTTTAAACAGATAATAAAAGGTATTTTTGGCCCCTACAATTCCCTGGGGGGAACAACAATTGCTGGATTCAAATTTAACGAAGGAAAACCACCAAATCTGATGGGCAAAAGTGAAAAAAACACGACTGAAATGAATAGGGAAAAAAAAGGTTTTTTGGACCTATCAATTCCCCTGTGGGACTACAAAAATTGTGGATTAAAGTTTAACTGCAAGTACCTCATAAAATTTGGACGGAAAAAGTGCAAAAAGATATTGAAATGAAAACGATAAAAAAAGGGTTTTTTTTTGGCCCCTATCAATTCACCGTGGTGACTACAAAATTCTGGTTTCAAATTTTAAAGCGGCCACAACAAATCTGGAGGGGGAAAAATGCAAAAAAACGTATCTAAAATGAAGGGATAAAAAAAGGTATTTTTGGCACTAAAATTCCCCTGGGGTGCTAAAGTTGCTGGTTTCAAATTTAACTGCAAGGTACCTCTACAAAAATTTGGACTGGGCAAAAGTGCAAAAAACACGTATCGAAATGTAACAGATAAAAAAATATTTTTGGGCCCCTATCAATTCCCGGGGTGACTAAAACAATTCTGGATTAAAATTAACTGCAAGGTACCTCAAACAACAAATCGGACGGGCAAAATGCAAAAACAGCTCTGAAATGTATAGGGAAAAAAAAGGTATTTTTGGCCCCTAAAATTCCGTGGGACTACAATTTGCTGGATTAAAATTTTTAACTGCAAGGTACCTATCAAAAAATTTGGATGGGAAAAGTAAAAAAGCACGACTGAAATAAATACGGAAAAAAAGTATTTTTGGCATATCAATTCCCCCTGGGGGTGACTACACAATTGCTGGATTCAAATTTAACTAAGGTCCCTCTATCAAAAAAATCTGGACTGGCAAAAGGCAAAAAAAGTACTAAATGTAAACGGATAATAAAAGGATTTTGGCACTATAAACCCTTGGTGATAAAAAATTGCGGGATTCAAATTTTAACTGCAAGGTACCTCTATCAACAAAGATGAACTGGGAAAAAATTTGAAAAAGACACCTACTGAAATGTAATGATAATAAAAGTGGATTTTGCACCTAACAAATAACCGCATTATTAAAAAAGACTTATCTAATAAAGTTCAGGGTGCCCAAATCCAAATAATATTTCAAAAGTAAACTGTTAATAATAAAGTATTGCAAAGCAATGTCTCAAACAATATCCATATTCTTTTAAAAAGGGTTGGCTGTGTTTACCCCGGGGCCCCCCCTCTCCCCCCCGCTCTCTGCCGGACTTTTTCAGGGTAGAGCTCCTTTTAAAATTCTCTGCCTAACACCTAAAAACTCAAATCTCTGAAATTTAAAATAGTTCTAAGGTCACAGCTAAAAGGAACTGTCCCTTAAAAAAGAAAAATTTTTGCTGCGTTTGCACAAAGGGAGAGCCACGTCCTACTTTTTTGAATCTGAAACACAGTCATGAAAAGGGAAAGGGTGTTCATTAAAAAGAGGTCATGTGATTTTTCCCGCCAAACCAACCATAACATCCAACATGACGTCGCCCAAACAAAACCACCCCGCCTATTCTGTAACAAATTTTCTGGGCCCCCAAAAAAGACAGGGAAACGCCAAAATGGGGCAATTTAAAAGATTTGCCAGATTTTTAACCTAAAATTATCGGTGATCTAAAAAAAAATTTGATCAAAGAAATACCTGCCCATTTTAAATTTTTCTAACAATCGCTCAACACTATTGGTGAAGTTAATTATTTTATGCCTAATATACTTCTAATGGAAGAAAAAATGTAAATGTTTCACAGAGCCCTGGCTGTTTCATAAGATACAAAGAAATACAAATTATTTTGTATTCAAATAGCATGGTTATCCCCATGAATTTTTTTGGGCTGTAAAATTTCTTTGGATAATATGTAAAGCTAAAAAGAACATGACCTCCCCTTTGCAACTCTGCCCAAAAGGGGAATGGAAAGAAAAAATAATTTAAACAAAAAAAAAATTTCCAAGACAAATACTGACTTGTTTCCTTATGGCTTGGGTGTGTTACCGTGAAATATCATACACCAAAGGCAATAAATGATTGGAGTCAGGTCATACGAATGCCTGTACATTCCTCAACATTGAAACTGCAACACCATGAAGGAAAAGTCTTTGAATTATGGAAATCCCAGGATCGATAGACATGTTAATGGTATGCATAAAAAAATAAAATTCAAAACATCTTGAGTCAGTATCGGATATGAGTGCCACTATTTACACACCATGCATGCTATCAATGAGGTTATTAATGGTTGTCTGATAAATGTTTTGTCATGCTGAGCACTTGTGAACACTAATCATGCTGGCAGCTTCCTCTACATACTGACCAATGATATCTTAGATGTGCTGGATTGGAGACAAGTCTAGAGATGCTGCAGGCTATGGTAGCAGGTTTTGACCTTGCAGACTGCTCACAGTAGCATGAGCAATATGCAACATGGTGCTGTCCTGTTGAAAAACAACTTCTAAGACACTTCGGAGGAATGACCGTAACACTAGTTCCATGTCCAATTAATGTAAGGCCAAGCTGTTTGTGGAACTGACATAAAAACTAGTGGGGTCCAGCTACCATACATTATGCCACACCACACCATAATCCCTGAGTACTTCTGAAAGGTGTTCCCCACATTCTCTACAAACAAATCTCCATCTGTCATTGTTTCAGAGACAAATGTGGGACTCAATGTTAAAGAAGATAAACCTCTATTCCCCCCCCCCCCCCCCCCCCCCATTGTCGGCTTGCTGTGCTTTATGGTAACCTTTCAGAGCAGTGGTGTGAGATCAGTGGAACACCTGCAACTCAAAGTCTGGCTTGTTGCCTGACATCATGTAAATGCCTTACAATGGTTTATGCCAACACTCTTTGCCACTATAGGTTTGGGTGTCCAATTTCACTTACAGTACAGAATGGGTCTCATTCTTGCAATCAGATGATTCATCCGTTCAGAGAGTCCCACATCCTGCCCCGCACACCTCTTGCTGTCATTCCAGTGTGTCATTAGTCTCCCAACCCGCGGGGTACTAAACATTGAACAGTACTGACATCTCGGTCTAGGCACACAGCAACCTGCCAGGATAATAAATTAAGATCTCTCAGTTTAAGAATTCTGTCCCTCCCAAAAGTGGCGAGAATTGGCACATCGACAAACAGGAGGCATCACACAATCATCCCAGATCACTTGATCCCATATTTGAGGTTTCATCTGGTTAAAAAAAAAAAACAACTTTGTTTTCGGTCTGGCTTTTATGATTGGAGCTAGGTGCTTGAAAATGTTATCATGTTCAGATCTTAGCGACATCAACTACATCCTTGACTTGTATATCCTTACAGCTTGTCCTTCCTGGTATTGCAATGCCAGTATATAACTGGCAAATGGATGGGTGCATATCCTGTGAATGTGTCCAAGTAAAGGAACCTTCTGGGTAAAACTAATACTGTGCAATGCTTCATGTAGGGTGCATGACACAAGGATTCTGTTTGGATTCTATGGAAGGAGTCATATAATGTAGAAGCTTGAGGGCAATTTCATCAAAACTAGTGCAGTTATTAGGTTCATATGATTCCTTCATTTTAAAAATTGTCTGCTAAAAAATAAAAGTTGGATTTGAATTGGTTACTATAGGCAATGATTCCACTCTGACCGGAATATTTATTTTAATAAATCTTCCTCAGTGTATCAGTTTTGCTCAGCAATTCCCTGTAAGAATAATTAAGTTTAAAATATAGATTTAGCAAAGCTCAAAGGGAATCTGTCACAGTGAACCTGCTGAGTGATATGCTGGTATCACATTTAAAGCAGGAGGAGCTGATCGATATATTGTGATATGGGGAAAGATTCAGTAGAATTTACATTTATTTTTTTACATCCCTACTTATTCTGGGTTAAGGAGTCCAGTAGGTGGAGTTATCAATGACTGACAGCCTTTCTTGAATGAGTGCATACAGAGATGGCTGTCAATCACTGATAAAACCCTCACTGTACTTTTTAATCCAGAATAGTAAGGATTTAAATTAATACAGTTCTACCAAACCTTTCCCTACAAACTGCTCAGCTCTTTCTGCTCTTTAACATGCTAAAAGTAGATCTGATTGCATGTTCAAAGTGACAGGCTCCCTTTAACCTGATAATTAACACACTGATACTATGGTACAATACCTTTTTCAATATTTTCAATGGCTTTTGTTGTTATCTAAATTCAGATAAGATAAATAACATGATCTTAGATTAGATAACAAGGTTCAATAAGATATCACTACCAAATAAACTTTCAGCATTCGTAAGACCAAGAAACTATTTATTTTTAGGAGAAACATGAGTATGTACTGGGGATATGAATAAACTTAAAATTAAGGGCGACATGTAAAAATGGGTAATTTTCACTACTCTGGTGAGGAATGCTCCAAAAGTGAGCGTTCCGCCTTTTTTCTCTATGTATGATGCGTCATTCCGGAATCTTTGGTGCACTGTGCGCCAGACCCAACACTTTGTAATGTCCCAACGATGTGGGGGCGTTTTGGGGCATGTCACATCACCTTTGTAATAATAGACACATTTATGGATGTGGGACAACAAAACTATTCGCATGACTGCATGAACAGCCGGACCAATATAAACATGGTCTGCTAAGCGTGAGTAGTTGTAGTGGAACTAGATTTGCCATTAGGGCAAAAAATTTCCCTTATTTCTCAACTTATACTAGAAAAATAATAAAAAGTAATTAATGTTCAATTATTAAACCATATAAAATTAAATAATATAAATTTAATAATAAATTATATATTATAAAATTAATATATAATTATATAATATCCCAAAACTATAGAATTATCTCCTATAAAATATATTTGAAATTAATATAATCAAAAATTTATTTTATATTAAATAATATAAATTAATAAAACCAATACAGCATCTACCAAAAATCCTGTTCTCAATCGTGTATTTACGGAGTTAGCGTAGTGTTATCAGTGATTAGAAACACATGGTAGCAGGTTAGAAATAAAATAAAAGCTGTTAGAATAATCTGGCAGTGAATAGAAACTATGGCAGTGATCTTGCATGTTGCAACACAAGTCTCAGAGAGACCTGTGGTGTGCTGGCTATTGCCGTATGTAGAATAAAGGCTGACCCACTGGCCTACGATTTTCTTAACACAAATTAGCATACTATATAAAAGTATAAAAAAAAGTATTTTGTAAGATTTTAATTATGAAAAAATATATATAAAAATCTCCACAAAATTTTAGTATTCTCATAATACATTTTAAAATAGAAAAGCAGCTCAATGAAAGCTTTAAGCAGCCATTATCAAATTCTGGCATTCATTTATACACACATTTGGCCCATTACTAATGCACCAAAGTACTGCAGAGTGTCAAACATATGCAATAGGTGCCTCGAACCTACGGCGCAATTTATGAGCAGACATTTACCACTAACATATATTCAGGCGCATTATACAATGAAAAAAAGCCATGGGAAATGGTGTTGAGGCATCAAGTTTCAGATTAAATAACATTACAAATTTACTGAAAATGCTGAATGGCTTTGTATAATCACTCCATTTCTTCTTTAGATAAATATACTGTAAAACTTAAAGGAGTTGTCTCACTGCATGGATTCATCTTACCTCAGTCCTGTTTTCTTGGTTTCACTTTGAATTTAGGGGCGTGTTTACAGGCTTCCACTAGGCTGCAGTAGAAGCCAGGTCTGTAGCTATAGCAACCAGTGCTGATAGCCTATCAGGATAGATCAAACAGGTCTGTAACTACAGCGATCTGAGGAGCTGATGCTGCCCATACAAGACAGGATATCTCAGAATAGGTAGGACACTGTAAATGGACACATATTGCAAAGTGACTTGTACAATATTTGCAAGATCTTTAACATAAAAAGCAATCCTTGTAGTGAGACAACCCCTTAAACAGGACTCCTGTCCGATTCAAAATTATCACAATGCAGTGCTTTGTGTGAGCTTTGCTAACAATTATAACTAAGCTCTAAGGGTATTTACAGACAGGTCAAAACCTGTAGTGGACCCGCAGAATAAATTCTGTATGCAAAAATCTAAACCAGTGTGGATTTTGGCACTGATTTCATTCAGAGACTTCAGTGCAGAAAACTGTAGGGGTCAAGTTGCTAAGAGCCCCAGGATCACTAAAACAACAGGGCTGTGCCTTGTGGTTGAATGGTCCTTTGCATAACCATTTAGAGAGCCAAACAAGTGGCAATCAAAATCTATAGCCTTTTTATGAGACCATATACTACTCAGTCTGTTCTCCAAGGAGATGTAGAATAAAAAAGTGATCATGGTCGATATTCTTATTGAAAAGTAGGAGCAACACATGAATTTTTGTACAAATACATGTTAAAAAATTGGCCAGGTGAATGGCCTAAGGCTGGATTCACATGGTGTAAAAAGGATATAAGAAAAAAATCTGTAAAAACATTTTTCTATGATGCTTTTTTAGTGCATTTACATGTCAAAAATAACCAAATTAAACATAAAAAAACATAAATGCGCAATTTTTTTTACACATTGAAGCGGGGTTCAAAGAGCAGTATTTGACACCAATTTTACGAATTGAAAAATGCACTTGAGTGTCCCATTGTTTTCTGTGGGAATAGGCAACTTTTATAAGTGGAGCATTTTTTTATGTAGCATTTTAAAGCAATTTGTGCTGTGTGAAAAAAACCTGACATGCATGGTACTTCTTTGTATGTAAAAGAGTAGAAGCAAAAAGATGTCAGCCATGAAAGCCTTCATAAGACTACTGGCTGCCACAGAAACCCCTTGGCACCCTGAGATCTTGTCGCAGGGTGGAGGGGTGATCGCCAGAAGGAATGGTATGCTGCAATAGTGGTGTTTAAGTGGTTAAACAGCAGAGGTTGGAGCCGATCTCTGCAGTTACTGAAGGGTGTGAGATTTAACAATCAGTGAGTGAGCCCGCTCCATATTCCTTCAGCGTCACCATGATGTACATCGTGGTGCGATAAGGGGTTAAAGAAGGGTCCTTCCCACTTCTCTGTCTACTTCTCATGGACCTAAATGAGAAGGATCTTTAGAAGCAATGAACAGGAATCTGCCTGGAATATGTTAATGTAAATCTAAATATATATGTAATATAAGAGTATGTAGATATGCTAATAAGGGGTTTGAGCCATGAGCATTATAGGTACTTTCCACAACTACAATAGCAGAGAACACCTACCTTTAAACACTACTTATAATTCTGTGAAAGGATTTTTAGATCTTGGTTTGAAGCTCCTTTACTAAATCATTGTAGTACAGTGCATAAATAATTAGAAGATTCAGCTGTAGCAGTATAATCTATGTTACAGGATAAGAGTGCAGCAATAAATAATGTCTCTTCAATTGTATTCATTTGATGATGGGGCACATATTATATTTTAATATATATATATTATAATTAATATTATATTATATAATATATATATATATATATATATTTATATATTATATATTATATATATATATAAAAATTCGTATATCCTTTATTTATTGCATTTTTTTGTTGCAATTTTTTTTTGCACTTGGGCTGATGCTAAAAAAATAAGGTTTGGTGAGCCCGGGTTCTGGGAGTTTGCCATTTATAGGAGGGATAAATAGCAGGAGGGACTGTTGCTAGAGAGTTCCATGCTTACAGTACATTATGGTGGATATTGTGGCATTGGTGTGTCGTACTTTAGAAGCCTGTGGTTGCACACGTCTTTATCTATGCCTCATACTTTTTGCTTTAAAAAATCAAGAATTCAGAACCTGTGCTGTTAATTTTAACCCAACCACCATAATGCAGGGGGATAGGTCTTGTGTCACAGGATTATGTGGGGAGGCACAAAATGTCCACTATCATCTTTCTTCTTTATGTGACTATTTAGGAAAATTTAAAAATCCAAAAAAGTGTGTGTGTGGCAGTTTCATTCTGCGGTTATGTGATTGAATATTAAGGTTGAACCAAAATTTAGATCCCTTTAAAAGAACTTATCTTTTTTCTCACTATCTACGGGAAAATTGGGGAAATAAAATTTACCTTTTTAGGCCTTGGATTAAAAATTATTTATATTTGTCAAATGGGAAAAAGGGAGAAAGAGAGAGGTTTAAATTTATTTTTAAATTTTTTTGGTGCATTCCCTTTAAACTGAAAACTTGGGTAAAATTTTGGAACCTTAAAAAGCTTTTCACAATAATTGATTGAAATTTTTATTTCCCTGAGAATGGTATTTGATTGCGGTCCCTTTTACTAAAAGCCTTTTCGGGTTTCCCCCAAAAATTTTGGGATAAGAGGATAGGGGTTTAATGGTATAAAACTTTGATTGGTTATCCTTAAAGCTTTTTAAATATTGGCGTATATTTGGATTAACCATTTGGGCTTTTTCCCATAAAGTTTTTAAAACTTCCGGGTTGATTTTGGAGATGTTGCTTCAGAAATGCCCATAATTGTTTTTCCTTGATGCCATTTTTTTGTGAAGTGTACCAGTCCCTCTGCAGCAAAAAAAACCCAAACCCTGATGCTGTCACCATCATGTTTCACATTTGGGTTGGTGTTTTAGGCACCCAAGCTTTCCTTTTTTTTAGTGAAACGTTGGACATTATGGCCAAACAGTTAATTTTAGTTTCTCGACCCGAACATATCCCAAAAAAGTAGGTCTTTGTTCCTGTGTGATTTGCAAACATTAAAATTTGGTTTTAAGTTTCTTTTGGATAGGTGGTTTTCTGACAGAGTGGCCTTTTAGCCCATGTTGACATAGTACCCATTTCACTATGGATAATGACATAATCATAATAGTGAGGAAAACATAAATATGTCTTTTTGTGTGCGGTGAGTCTTTATAACCCTAACTATTGAATAAATTGAAGGAATTAGCTTGTTTGTTTTTGGACCTGAAGGGGTAATCTTCTTCTTGAAGAAGTTGTTACTTTTCCTTGTTTCTGGGGAGAAAAAAATCACAGACAAATGGGACATAATTTACTCAAAAACACAACAAGGCCATACTTCCAGCTCAATGGGGGCTTAAAAACTGAAACCCTTAGGAGGGACCCCCAAAACCCCTATCTATTGGGAAAGGTTTTTAAAACAGGTGAGATAAATTAATTTGCAAAATTTTTACACACCCTTCACTAGGGGGGCAAGGAATTAAAAAAAACTGCAATGAAATTGGTACCAATTCCACCTATGAAAAAACCCATATAATACATGGAGAGACAATGGTCTTATTTTGGGAAAAAATTACTTCCAACTCCAATTTGGAAATCAAATAAACCCCGGGGCAATGACCCCCTTTCCAGAATTTGGTTTAATATAAATAGAGAGGGCGAATATTTTTAAAAATTCGGTTCGCCCACTTTGCCGAATTTTCCTTCAAAATCCCTTTTGTCCCCAACGCTTTTTAAAAAAAAATTTCCTTGCTGCAGAGAACCCGTAGGGTGCTTTTAGAACATGTACCATGCTTAAATATGCAGAGGCATCTTGGTTTTTGGGCCACAAAACTTTTTTTTTTATGAAAAACATGACTGTCGCCGCTATTAGAATCGCTTCAACCCTTTTGAACCCCTGGGCTTTTCGGGGGCAAAACTGACCAAAAAACTGAAGTGGGAAAGCAGCCCGATAAAGCATGGCAGCGCCAGCTGGAAAAAAAAAAGCTGAGGACTAAAATCTACCATGCGTCAAAAAACAAAATAAAAGGTTCCCGAGCCCCACAGATCGCAGCACAGTAAGGGGAGTACAGAGGAGTCACCCTGCGAGGCCACAGATCCGGTGTCATCTATCGCCATTTGTTGCCACACACTAGGTCTAACTTTTCCCGATGACATCTGACAACCCCCGCCAAGAGTCGGGGGGTTTGTCAAACAAACCCTATTGGATGGCCCGGGCAGGTGAGGGGCCTTCAAATGTCTCAACCCACTTCTGTCCTGTTCCCTTCCCCCGCCCGAAAAATATATTTTTGTGGCCTCTGCGCATATAATGAGGGCAAAAAAATTTGGGGCCGTGGGGAGCAAAGAGGTGGGGAAGACATCCGTCTTCTTGCAGAAAGGGGGAAATAGTGATGGGAGGTTGCAATGGGGGGGTTTGTTGTGAGTGGCAGGCTTTTTACGCGAACCGTTGGGTGGATGGCGGTGACAGGCAAACATAATGATGTAGCGATCGCACTTGGAGTGGGTGAAGAAGAAGGTGGGGTAAAGTAAGGTGCCCTAGTTAAACAAGGCATAAAGTGCCCCCCAAACGGAAAATTCAGCCAACTCCTTGTGCCCCCTTTTCTCCCTAGGATGAAGTGGCACCATACGCGGTCGCCTACCCTCGACTACCCATTGTCCCGGCCCCGGAAGCATTCCGTTTTCTCTACATTAAGTTTTAGGAGACGGGAGGAGAAGAAGGAGGATTTGGACGACATACAATCTGGGATCTTGGACAGTAGAGAGTTAATGTCTGGGCCGGAGATGAAAAGTTGGGTGTCATCAGCATACTGGTGGTTTTGAAAGCCATGTGATGCTATCAGCTGACCCAGACCAACAGTGTACAAGGGCTTTATCATTATCATTGGGAGAAGAGAACGGCAGCTTGCGTGTCAGGCGCAGCCCGTAAGTCGGTAGTGTGGCCGGGAGTCAACAGGGTGGCAGCAGTGCGAGGTTGGGAGCCAAACGGCCAACGATTTAGACCACCCACTTTGCAGGTCCCAGAAAGTCAGGGGCTCACCGAGTCAGTGGCGCTAACAGTCAGTCAGTGTGGAGTTTGGGTGGTAAAATCACCTACTCGACGGTGTGCCAGTTTTTTGATGAGACACCAGAGGAGGGTTGAACATAACTATGTATAGAATCTGTGGGCAGAAAGTAAAGCATGACCAGGGACCTAACGTTGGCACCACGGCCCTGCATCAACATCATGCAGTGTCACCATACGTATTTCAGATGTGTTGGTCCATCCTGTCCCAACAGCAGCAGCACACAGTGGCACGCCTCCCATTTCAGGCAGTCAAGGCTTCACCACCTCTGCCGAAGACAACTCCCTGTCTATTACATCCTCTACCGGTGCAGATACTCCTGCTCCTCGTCACTCATGGTGCCAGCAGTCGTTCACCTGGACGATTGCCAAGAGACAGCAGTATGCGTCTAGCCATCCATAAGTGCAGAAGCTGACCTTGCTCCTGTCCAAGTTGGTGGCACTGCAGTCCCTCGCTTTTCAAGTGGTGGACTCTGCACCATTCAAAGAACTGACCAGGAAATTTGGTATTCACTTCTGCCATTGTAACGACACGGGTAGTGGCTCCTCTGGACCACCGCTTGCGGTGGTAGCGGCCACGCCAGGGAGCGGGGGCTAAGTAGGTCCCGGTTTTCACCAGAGCGCGCCGCAAGGCAGGATGGACTTTCATGCAGCGGGAGTCCTACCCCTGGCGTAACTAGCTTGCAGTGGTAGCCGAGGCGCAGCGAGGTAACGAATCGTAAGACGAAACTCGTAGTCAAAGGTCAGGCCAACAGGTCAAAGCAGGCGGTGGAGATTCGAGGTCAGGTAACGTAGCAGAAAGGTAAAACAAACTTAAAAGCCTAACGCGTTTCGCACCTTCTTTCACAGGCGCTTCATCAGAGGCAGTATGATATATAAAAAATGTCTCAGTTTTTATGCAATCAATCAAGGAACAATGGGGTTCGATTGGCAGGAAAAACTGTCAATCAAGTTAAATCAAACATAGTGGAAACAAGATTGAAAGGGACAGGCTGCTAATTTGCAAGGTATTTAAATCTGACATTATTCATGTATCAACAACCCGTGCATACATTTAAGATCCAAAGCAGAGTTTCCTAATTCAAAATATCAAATATCTTGTGTTAATATATTTTTTATAAAAAAAACGTGTATTGTTGGCATACATTCATGTATATTTGACATATATTTAAAAGAGAAAATAATTACTAAAATTTCTTAATATTGTCCACTTTGATCTATCTAGGATTTACCTTCAATGAAGTGTTTAAGTGCCTAATAGAGTGTCTGTTGCAGGATATTTAAATCTGACATTATTCATGTTTGAACATTGTATGTGTACATTTAAGACCCAAAACAAATTTTCAAGTTCATATATGTTGTGTTAATATATTTATTACAAAATGTATTTTAGGCATACATTATGAGTTGGTGCATATTTAGCATATGTTCAAAGAAAAAAAAAAAAAAATTCTTACTAAAATTTCTTATTGTTGTCAGCTTTAATCTATGTGTGATTTACCTTAAATAAAGTGCTAAAGTGACTAATGGAGTGTCTGTTTCTTTGTGTTACATAAACTTTCTATATATTAAGGAGGTTTTATCACAATATCTTATTGATAGAAATCCTGATTCTTCTAATGATTTTCTTTGGGTGGGTATTCTAATGCCTGTTCAAATAGTTCTTGTTTAACCATATTAGGTAGGTGTACACAGGAGCATATTTCGCTCGAATTTCCCTTCTATACTTATAAAAATACAATAAAAAAGAGTTGTTTTATACTTGGATTTCCCTTTTAAAGGGAACTTTTCCCAAATATGGAAAAAGGAGAAGGGACGAAATTACGCCCCTTTAATTCCCCCTATTGAAGAGCCTATACGGAATCCCCCCTTGGGAAAGTAAATGCCCCCTCTAGTATGTAAAATTTTAAAAAATAAAACAATAAAATTAACTTATAATTTCAGATCCCCTCTTTTTAAACCCCAAGGAAAAAAACTTTTGCAATCTATATATCCAGAAAAAATTCTCGCTTTTTCGGGGTTTGAAATCTTTTAGGCGACCCCCCCTGTTTAAAAAATTTCCCACCGCTGTTTTTTTTTAAAAAACTGAAAAGTTTTGATTATTTTGTTTTTTTTGCATTGGTGTGCAACACTCTGCTGCATGCCCCCCTTTTTTAAACACCCCCCTCAAAAGGGCCCAAATTAATTCTAATGATTTTGGGGGAAACGGGAAAATCCTGCCTACATATTGAAACCCTGACACACGGTTTCCAGGCCATAAAAAAAAAAAATTTAAAATTTTTTAAAATTTTTAAAGGGTGGGTTTTAAATTTTGGAAAAAAAAAATAGAAATTGGGAAATTTATGGGACCTTAAATTTGTTTTAAAAGTTTTTACAAATGAGGGTCACACCCAAAATTTCATTTTTTGTTTGCCTTACAGGGAAAAACTTCCTATTTTTATTAAAAGGGATTTTTTTAAAAAATAAATCTTTTGGGATGAACCCCTTTTAATTCAATTTGGGAGCTTAAAAAATTTTTTTTAATTTTGGGGTGCTCTTTTTTTCTTTTAAATTTAAACCCCGAACTTTTGGTTTGTCATAGGACCAAGGAATGGATCCTTTATAATAAGGTCCCAAAATTATTTTTTTAGAATACCTTTTTAAATTTAAAATTAATTGAGGAATTTGTACTGGGGTTTTAAAAGGAAAAAAAAAAATTTTTTTTGGGTTAAATTCTTTTTTCAAAAATTTTTCTTTTTACTGCTTAGACATTTTTCCTTGGATTTAAAGCAAAAGTTTGTTTTTCCTTTTTTAATTCACAAACCTCGAGTAATTTATTTTTTATTTAACTTTTTTCCTTTGGAATTTTTTCCTTTTCAAAAATTCAAATTGGTTTTTGAAATTTTAATAGAAAATCGAGCATTTTTTCCCTTAATTTTTTTAAAATTGCCAGAAAAAGGGGAAAGGGTTTTGGCGCACTACTAAAAATTTTAAATAATTTTACGGGTCTACAGTTTTAAAAAGGGGTTTTACTGTAATGGGTTTCCCCTTTTTCTTTCAAAGAAAATTTAGTCCAAAATTTTCTTTGGATTCCATCCCAAAATTTTTAGTGGTAAAGGGGAAAAAACCCCAAAATGTGTTTTATTGTTTAAAAAAAAGAATAAATTGAAAAAATTGTCTCTTTGGGGGAACCCAAAAAAAAATAAAGAAAAAGGGTCATCTATAAAATTTCTTATATAGCTTATGACTGCATATATTTGGGGTTTTGGGGCATATATAATAAAATATAAATATAAAATAAAAAATATTTTTAAAATAAAATTTTTATATATATAAAAATTTTAATTATTATCTTAAAAAAGACCCCCATGAAAAGGGGGTTTGGCATATTGGGGGCTCCCTTTTGGGGTCCCCTTTGGGGGCAGTTCCCTTTATTTTGCCTATAGAGTGCCTATGGAAATTAAAAATAAAAAAAATTGCCCCAATATTAATTTTCAAATCAAAAATTTTTTTTTTTAATGTTTTAAAAAAATTTGTAGGGTTTAAATCTAATATTTTCCCTTTATGCATTTTATTCCCGGGATCTTTTGAATTATTTTTGGAAAAAAAGGGAAAATTTTTAGGGTCCCCTTTTTCCAGAATTTAATTTTGGGGCTTTTTTTTTATTTAACGGGAGGAAATTTTAATTTTAAAATGGTCCCAAAAACCTCGAGAAAGGTTTTTTTAGATTTTCAAAATGGGGTTTAAAAAAGGTGTAATCTAAAATTAGTGTGTTTAAAATTGTTTAGTGTTTTGTTTGGGAATACCCGAGATAAGGGGACCCCCGGGCAAATTTTATCAAAATTCCCAAATGTATAAAAGGGGAAAAAAAAAAAAAATACGGGGTCCTTTGGGGCCTTTAATAAACCCAAAAAAAAAATTTTTTTTCTTTTTAAAGTTATTGGGAAAAACTGTTTTAAATTCCAAAAATCGGGTTATTTTTTTTTTGGGCCCCCCCCCGGGGAAAAGGGGGTTTTTTGGAACTAAAAAAATTTGGTATTCCCTATCACAAAAGAATTCCTCTGTTTGTTTTTCAAAATTTTAATAATAAATCCAGAAGGGTTTACCCCTCCCCCCACCCTTATCCGTTTGGGGGGAATTTTAAACCTATATTTCTTTTTTTTTAAAGGCTCTTTAAATTGCTAAAAAAAGTTCTTTTTTTTAGTAAAATTTTTAAAAGTTCTTAAAACTAGGGGGTTAAATTTTTGGAAATTTCACCCGGCCCACCCCAGAAAAAATTTTTTAAAAAGGTGGCCCTAAAGATTGTATCGGATAAAAATTGGGTTTTTTTTGAATTGTTTTTTTACTCCTTTAAATCTGTATTTTCTATATTTCCTACAAAAGCATTTTGTTGTTTTTTACTTATGGGTTTTTAAGCGGCAAAGTGGTTTTCAAACCCAAGGTTAACTTTATTTAAATTTTGCGGAATCGAAAACAAATTGAAAGGGTTTCAAACAGTTATTGGTTGGCCCAGTATAGCACCCCTTTAAAACCCCCTTTGATTTCTTATTTTTTTAAAATACTTTTTTCCGATAGATTAAATATTCCTATTTTTATAAATATTTTTTTGGGAACTTTTAAATTTCCCGGGGGAATAGGGGCCCTTTTTCCCTTTTTTTCTCCCGGGCCCGCCCGCACCCCCAAAAAATGCCTTTTTTTTTTTCCCCCCAAAAAATCTGTTTTTTATTTGATGCCCGAGGGGGCCCCTTTAAATTTATCGTAAAAAAAAATTGAAATTACGGTTTTGGCCCCAAAATAAAAGGGGTGTGTTTAATCCCTCGGATTCATTTTTTTAAAAAAGGGGAATTTCCTAGTTTTGGAAAAATTTTTAAAATTTTGTTTTAAACTGGGGTTTTCATGTATAGTTAATGGAAAAAAAAGAAATTTTTTAAACCAAAAAACTTTCACAAATTTATTGTTTAGATGTCAAAATTCTTGAAATATTTTTTTTCCCTCGAATGAGTTTTTTATTATCCATCAAGAAACAAAAAGTAGGGGTTTTTTTTTTAAAGTGTTTTCCCCCCCTAGTGTGGTTTTTTTTCCCAAGCGGGTCCCATTTTTTGCTGTGAAGGGTGTTGAGTTTTTAAAATAATAGGAAATTGGGTAAAAGATTTTTTCTGATTTGGTTAATGATTTTTTTTTCTTGATTTTTTGCAATTTCTTTTTAAAAATATTAATTTTGGGAAGAAACGTTTTTATAAAATTTTGGAAATTTTTGGGCCCTAGCCCTTATGGAATTAATAATTTTGGGGCGGGAACAAAAGGGGGGCTTCCTTTTTTTTGGAGCTAAATTTGGGGGTGAGAAAAAAGAGGGGACTCCCGGGATTTTTTCCCAATTTTTCTTTTCCTCCCTTTTTTTGTGCTGGAGAGTGTAAAAATTTCCTATTTTTTTTATTTGGGTTGGAATTTTAAATTTTTCCCCAAAGGAAGTACTTTTAACTGGCAGTACATAACGCTAAAAAAGGTTTTTTAGTTTACCTTTTCTTTATTTGGGTTTTCGGGGTCCTTATGAACTTTTTTCTCAATTTTATTTTTTTTCTAAAAAATTAACAAAAGTGGATTTTTACATTTACCACAAAAAGATAGCAGGAATCCTAGAATTTTTAAGAACCAAAAAAACCCTTCCGGGAAAAAAGGGCAAACTATCTCCCGCTAAAAATTTTTAAAAAGTTTGAAAACAAAAGCAACTCCTTTTATAAAATTTTAGGGGGGCCCCACCACCACCCATGTTAACAAACACCCCCCAAAAGGGGGAAATTTTAAAAGACTAAAAAAAAAATGCTCAGAAAAACAAATTTCCGTTTAAAAAAACCAATCTGAATTTTTGAAAAGAAGTTTCCCAAAAAAACATTTTTCCAATGAATTACCCGGGGAGAAATTTAAAAAACATCTAAACAAACTCCAAGGGGAATGACCAAAGCAGTAAAAAAAAAAACTATAAAACAAAAATTTTAACCCCCAAAAATTTTAATTTTTCCCTTAAAATTAAACCCAGTAAAAATACCTTCAAATAATCAAATAAAAGGTATTCTTTTTTAAAAAATTTTACCTTATCAAAAAGGGAAATTCCATTCCTTGGTCCTTTTACCCCAAAATTCCCCCAGGGGTTAATTTCCCGGGGAAAAGGACCTATTTAAAAAAACCCTTTGATAGCTCCAAGTAGAATTAAGGCTCATAAAAAAGATTTTTAAAAGTATCGGGGGGGAAAAATTCTTCCCAAATACGCCCCTTTTGTGTATTTCCTTTCCCCTAAAGGGTTTAAAAACGAGAATTTTTTGGAACGGGCTTTAAAAAATCCACCCAAAGAAAATAATTAGAAAAAATCAGGATTTCTATAAAATAATAAATTGTGAATTAAAACCTCTTAAAATATATAGAACGTTTTTAAAACAAAAAGGGGAAAAAAAGAAAAAAAAAATTGTTTTTTTTTGAACAAAAGGGCAAAATATAGAACACCAACAAAAATGAAATGCCTAAAAAAAGTTTTTTTTAAAAAAATATTTTAAAATCAAAAACATTTTGAATTTAAAAATTTTTCTGGGTCTTAAATGTACACACACAATGTCAAAACAAGAAAAAAAGTCAGATTTAAATTTCCTAAAACAGCACTCTATTGGGCACTTACAAAATTTCATTGAAGGAAAAACCCAAAACCCCCCAAAAGTGGACAATATTAAAAAATTTTTTTAGTAATTATTTTCTTTTTTTAAAAATATTCAAATAAAAAAGAAGTTTTTCCAACAATACTTTTTTTTTTAAAAAAAATAAAATTAACACAAGTTTTTTGATTTTTTTGAATTAGGAAACACGTTTTGGGATTTTAAATGTATGCCAGGTTGTTGATTTTATGAATAAGTAAAATTTTAAATACCTTGCAAATTAGCACCTGTCCTTTTTAATCTTGTTTCCACTATGTTTGATGTAACTTGATTGACAGTTTTTCCTGCCAATCGAGACCCATTGTTCCTTGATTGATTGCATAAAAACCAAGACATCTTTTTATATATCATACTGCCTCTGATGAAGCGCATGTGAAAGAAGGTGCGAAACGCGTTAGGCTTTTAAGATTGTTTTAATCAAGCGAAGGATAAACCCTTTGCTTTTTAAGACAGTAAACAATTTTCCTTCGCCAAAACCTCTGGCGTCTTTGATTCCACGTGCGCCGGGATCCGCCATTTTGTCTACAACTGTACCCATTTCAAAGGAACTCCGCCACTGAAGGAACCGCTGCTGCCGTGTTAAAGGGCTACGGTGCAAAAAAGCCCTGTAGGTGCCTATGAGCGTTGTGCCTCTATAATATATGCACAACCCCACTCGGTGAGTTAATTTTCTACTCACACCCTTTATATTGTTTTAACATAATTCACGAGTGTGCGCCCCCTTGTTTCCTTTCTTCTTTCCTACATATTAACGGGGGAAATTATTGAACAAGGGGAAATTGATGAACAAGAATAAATATATTAACATGGGGAAATTATTGAACAGGGGGAAATTGATGAACAGGAATAAATATATTAACAGGGGGAAATTATTGAACAAGGGGAAATTGATGAACAGGAATAAATATATTAACGGGGAAATTATTGAACAGGGGGAAATTGATGAACAGGAATAAATATATTAACAGGGGGAAATTATTGAACAGGGGGAAATTGATGAACAGGAATAAATATATTAAAAGGGGGAAAATATTGAACAGGGGGAAATTTATTAACAGGGAGAAATTGATGAACAGAGAAAGGCCATTAACGAGTTTTGATGATCCAAATGGACAGGAGTATTCCCCTGGGCAAACAAAGTAACACACAGGGGGAAATGCCAATCTGGTTGTTCAAGCTTACCCCCATCTGCAAGCATTCAAAAAAGGCTGGGAAACTTTGCATCACTTCAGCCTTTTTTTAAAAACCGTCAAGCACCCCTCCTTAACTGCAGTGGCAGATCGGCCTCCCCCAACATAGGCTGATATGTGACATTTCCAAAACGGTGGAATTCCAGCCTCCATATGTTGGGAACGACTCTATGAACAGAGAAGGGGCTTTTTAAGGTTTTTTGATGATCCAAGCGGACGGGATACACCCCTTTTGTAATGTTAATGTTGGCCATGGCAACTCTCTGACACCGCCTTTTCCCAAAGGCCCTTTTCATGCGGACACGTTATTTGTCAGTCGCCAGGACAGGGGATGAAAAAACATCATTCCCTGCTTCAGTTTCACGCATGGTATGGATCCACTGGCCCACTGCAAGCGATGGCAATACCACGCCAGGGGCGGGGTCTAAGTAGGCCGGTTTTCACCAGAGCCCGCCACAAAGCAGAGGACTTGCTGCGGGGGGGAATTACCTGGTCGCTACCCCGACGTACTTGCTTGTGGGGAAAACCGGGGTTAGCATGGTACAAAATCATAAGGGAAAACCCGGGAGTCGGGGAAAGGCGGTAAGGTCGGGATGGCGGCAATGGTTCTTTAAGTTAAGGCGAAGGCAAGAGGACGGAAACACGGATAGACAGACGAGGCTAAAGGGAAACTTTTTCTCTATGGGCTCTAAAGATTATTTTTATTTTTTTATACTCTTGGAGGCGGTTGTGTGAGAGCTTTTCCATTACAAATGCCAAAGAATTTCCACACCTTTAAAAATCGGGACACCTAGATAATATTTCAAAAACTTTTCCTTTAAAACCCTTTGGTTATCTGTTCATGAAAAAATGAACTTTATCAATTTGCTTTCTTAAACCACTTAAACTGTGTGGATGTAATTTGTTCCACCGGTAACAGGGGGGCCCCCAAAGGACTTGTTTTTAAATTTTTTCTGTAAGTTGGGCATACATTCACATCTTCATACTGAAGAAGTTCACCCAAAAGTCTTTTTTACAGCATTTGCTTTTGCTTCTTTTTGTTCTGCCCCCATTGCATTTTTGTACGAATTAAATCAAAAAGGGCACAGAACCCCAAAATAAGCACCTAAAACTTTCCCTGTAGTATGGTCTCCTTCAGTTCAACTTCCCAAAACACTGCATTTGAAAAAACTGGTGTAATGCAGACACGGGTTTCAAACCACCACTTATATTTTCATGATTTTTTTGTCGTCACTTGTCCTCCTCAACGGTCTTTGGTATGCAGAGGCTGACCGCTTGAAAAAAAAACCTCCCTGCCACTCCCACATCAATACTACAAGAAGCGGGGATTATCCCCCCTCTTCGTTGCCAAGAGCTGCTGATTTCCTCAAATGTTCGCCCTCGCTGAGCCCAGACCACATACTATTCTCTTGCGAGGACCTAAGGGACAGAGGCGGGTTGAGGGCAGGTGAGGGGACTGACCTTACCCGGGCCCTGCCAACTAAAGTTGAAAACTGACGAACCCACCAACTGTTGCTAGGGTTGTCAATTTTTCCCCGGGATGAAGTTGATGCCTACTCAACCAAACAAGAAACCCTGTGTTGCTGATCAACAAAAAGGGGCCCCTACATACAACGGGAGTTTTTGGCCTCACCCAAATGACCTCTGCTGCGACGTCCCCTTACTGTCTTTTGAAACCTTTTCCTGCTCCAGGAATGTTTGTGCCACTCCACATGTGAAAAGCCTTCACCTCCTGTCTGACATACGTTTTTTTCAAAAATTTCGATTCTGTTTAATGAAGATTCTGTATATGAAAATACAACCCCCCGTATTGACTCCAAAAGAACCCACTAACAGCTTGGGTACCTTGGATAAAACGCGCTCCACAAAAGGCCAGGGGGAAATTTTTCTTTTTGCCGTTTAAAAACACGTGTTTTTACTAATAAAAAAAGCACAAAAAGGCTTAAATAACCCTTGGATATAAATTCGCTCAAAAACACCAGAAAAAAAATTAACTGGGATGTGGCTTGTTAAAATGCCATTTCTTTACTGACTACAAAAACATAAAAACGCTTGATTAAAACCCTTGGATAAAAATTAAACTACAGGAATCAACAGGGAAAAATTTTACTTTGGCGTTTGAAAAACACGTTTCTTTTTCTGACTACAAAAAGATAAAAACGCTTAAATTAACCCTTGGATATAAATTATGCTACAAAACACCAGGAAAAATTTTGTCTTGGCGTTGAAAAAAAACTATTTCTGACCCCCAAAAATCACATACGACAACAAAGCACAAACAGCTTAATTAACCCTTGATATAAATTGTGCAAAAGAAAAAGCACAAAAAATTACTCTAGTGGCGTTGAAAACATCGTTTATTTTACTGACTACAAAAAACAAAACACGCCAATTAACCCCGGGGTATAAATTTTCTACAGGAAAAATTTTTTTCTTTGGTGTTGAAAAAAATGTTTATTTTTACTGAAAAAAAGCAGTACACGCTTAATTAACCTCGATAAAATTTTGGTCAGGAGTCAACAGGCAAAAATGTTGTCTTTGGCGTTGAAAAACACTGTTTCTTTTATTGACCACAAAAGCACAAACACGCTCAAGTAACCCTTGGATATAAATTGCGCAAAAGAAATGAACAGCAAAAAATTAACTGGGATGGGTTGAAAAACCTGTTTCTTTTACTGTTTCAACAGCAAAAGCAGGCTTTAGACAACCCTTGGATATTCAATGTGCTTCAGAACTGACACGGCAAAGAGAGAGGAGTGTGAACTGCCAGCGTCGCATCCGGACTTATATAGTGCGGTAACGTCACAGAATCCCGCTGGTCTCTGATTGCCTTCATCTCTGCACATGTCATTTAGGCTACTCCTTTCTTCCTCCCAGAGTTCTTTGCCCCATGTAACGCGAATTCGTTCCCGCGAATTACCCCAAACTTCGACTTCGTTCAGAACTGAAGTTTTCCTGAAATTCTAAATGAAGTCCACTTTGTTCGAATCAATTCGCCCATCTCTAACTATAACATGTTATATTATTACATAGCTTTACATAGCTTAGTATCATCTGCAAAGATTGTTATTCCAGTATGCAATCCATGTGTAAGATCATTAATGAATATATTAGAGAACAGAGCCCTATACTGACCCCCGTAGTACCCCTCTAGTAACAGGGATCCAGTCGGAATATGTACCATTAATCACCACCCTTTGTTTTCTATCACTGAGCCAGTTACTTACCCACTTGCAAACATTTTCCCCCAGGTCCAAACATTCTCATTTTACTTACCAACTTTTTATGTGGCACAGTATCAAATAATTTAGAAAAATCAAGATATATGACATCAAATTATTAACCCCAATCCAGTCTACAGCTAAACTTCTCATAGAAGCTGATGAGATTAGTTTGACAGGACCGATCCTTCATAAACCCATGCTGAAATGTAATTATACATTTATTTTCTGTGAGATACTCCAATATAGTATCTCTTAGAAAACCTTCAAACATTTTACCTACAACAAAGGTTAAACTTACTGGCCTGTAGCTTCCAGGATCACTATTTGACCACTTTTTGAATATTGGCACCACATTTGCCATGTGTCAATCATTTGAAACTTACCCAGTTATTATACAGTACATACATATCAAGAATAGGGGCCTGTCTATGACATTACTTATTTCCCTTAGAACACGGGGATTTTTACCATCAGGACCTGGTGATTTGTCTATTTTAATCTTCTTATGGTGGCACTGCACTTCTTCCTGGGTTAGACAAGAAATATTTAAGGTGGAGTTTACCTCTTCCCTCTGCTCATTTTCCTCGGTAAATACGGTGGAGAAAAAAATTGTTTAATATGTTTGCTTTCTCCTCATTGCCCTCCAGAATATCTCTCTCCATACTTTTCAAACGGCCAACATTTTCCGTTTTAATCTTTTTACTATTTATATAGTTAAAAAATATTTGGGGTTTAGTTTTACTTTCTATGACAATATGTCTTTCTGTCTTTATCATTATTTTTGTTATCCACACGCCCCTGTGATAGGGTTGCAGCATGGGGTATGAAGAGTTCTTTAGGATTCTGAGGGAACTGGGGGGGGGTTTGCAGTGAGTTGGGCCCTTGTTATTATTCTCTTCACAGCACACATCAAAGGTAACAGTTTCCACTGTAGGGCAGATTAACAGGCTTTATTCATGTCCATTCCCCATACAGTAACTTCAGTAAACATCAATGATAACAGCAACACAAATGGCTCCTGGCATTCACACAGTTTAACTGCTTACAGGGGGGTAATAAGCTCACAGATACCTGAGGGTTCACCAGTCATATCCATTCTCTTCAATGGTGTGCATTGGCTGCAGCATACACACAGGATACTGTCTTTACTGTCTCTCACTTCTTCTGTGTCCTTCACTCTGTCTCATAGGACCTAAACTTTTTACATATTTCATTTTTTTTCCTTATAGTTTTTTTTTGGGTCTCTTCCCCTGCCCCCCTCCCTTTAAGTAGTGAAAAAGTTTTCCCGTTATTTATTTCCTCCCTTTTCCCTCTCTGTTGATTTTCCCCATTTGTTTTTCCCGTTTCTAAATTTTTTTATTTCCATAAGGTATGTACCTTTCACAGTGGGCGCTTAAATGGTTTTTTTAAAAATCTCCAATTTATTTTCTGTTCTTTTTTTTTTTAAAAAAACCTTGTCCCCAAAAAAAATGCAGTTTTTTGGGCCTTCTAAGCATTAGGCTTCTAGCTGGCACAGAAACCCCTTTGCACTTTCCTTTAAATCCCCGTAGCAGGGGGAAGGGGCAATTTTGCGGGGAGAAAAGTTCCCCCTACAGCGGGGGCAAAAAAAGTGGTTTTAAACAGCAGAGATTGGAGCCAGTTTGATCTTCTGTTTTCCAGTATTGTCAAAATATAATTTAACCCTCAGCGAATGGCCCCTCCCTTTTTCCTTCAGCTTTACCATGATGTACATCGGGTTTGGGGGATAAGGGGGTTTAAAAAAGGGTCCTTCCCACTTCTTTTTGTCCCCAAATTCTCATGGACCTAAAAGGAAGGGTCTTTGAAGCAAAAAACAAGGGAAACTGCCCGGGGGATGTTAATGTAAAAACTAAAATATAAAGTTAAAAATTTTAAAAGTATGTAGATATGCAATAAGTGGTTTTTAGGGCCCTGAACATTTAAAAGGGACTTTCCACAACTACAATAGCAGAGAACACCCACCCTTTTAAACCTTACTTTTAAATTTTGTGAAAGGATTTTTAGATCCTTTTTTTTTGAAGGGTCCTTTACAAATCATTTTTTAGTTTCATTTCATAAATAAAATTTAAAAATTCAGCTGTAGCAGTATAATCTATGTTACAGGATAAAAACGCATCAATAAATAATGTCTCTTCTACTTGTATTCATCTTGATGTATGAGGGCACATACATACATGTATATATAAAAAATATCAGTATATGCCTTTGTTTATTGCATTTTATTAGATTGCAATCATTCTTTTTGCACTATGGTGCTGATGCTGAAAAATAAGGTTTGGTGAGTCACGGATCTGGTGAGTTTGCCATTCATAGCAGGGGTGAATATCAGTTAGGCGGGACGGTTGCTAGAGAGTTCCATGCTTACAGTACTTTATTGTGGATATTGCGGCATTGGTGTGTTGTACTTTAGAAGCCTGTGATTGGACAGGCCTTTATCTATGTAGAAAAACGAATAAGGCAGCACTTCCAGATCAGCGGTTTTATTTCACCCAAATGTGCAACGTTTCAGCTCAGCAATGAGCCTTTCTCAAGCAACAATATAGTGTCAGAGACAAGTTTATATACAAAAATGTGTCAATTAGCAAAAATACATTCCATAAGTGTCAATTAGCAACAATTCATCATGTAAATATCAAGTGCATACAATCAATCAAAGTGTACAATGTAAGAGATACATAATATTTTGAATTACAAAATAGTGTAATCACCACATAATGGAGAGACCTCGGCGTCCTCTTGCCTATACTGTGCATGTCTAACACAGAATATCGCGAGCTCACGCTATTCAATTCATCCAGTGCTGAAATCATGGTAAAAACCGCGAATGCGCGCGAATAAGAAAACGCCATTTTGGATTCTGGCAATAGATGCCCAAACATCGCACAGCAAAATAACACAACATATAAGTGGGTATCATATTTTTCCCCTTTTAAATTTTTGGTCCCCCAACGGAGATCAGTGTCCCCTCCCCAACAAAAGTCAGGGGACGGCTTGGATCCCCATGTACTACCCCCATAGGTACCAAGTAATTACCAGGAAAACCCCCCCAAGGGGAAAGTGGGGGAAAACCACTGAAACCCCAAAGGGGGCGAAATTTTTAAATATATTAAACGCGCATATAAATAGAGTACCCTTAATATATAAAAGTAAAGTTTTAGCTGGCAAATAGGGGAAATAAAAATTTTACCCCAATACAAAACAGCATATTTCCAGCGGTAACTCCTTTGTTATTTGGGCAGAAGGGAAGAGAAAAGTCAGGGGTCTTAAATTAAAAAATAAATAGAAAAATTTTCAATTTCCCGGGAATTTTCCCTAAAAAAAAAAATATAAAATTTAAATATCAATAAAAAAACCAACAATTTTAAAGGTAATTTTCATATTGAAAAAGGGGGCCCAAAAACAGCAAATATAAACAGTTTTCCCTAATCATTGGGGTAACATTTTAAATTAAAAATTTTTAAACCCCCTTTTGGCGACGTGTATTTAATTTTTTAAAATCCTTTCCAGTTCTTTTTTGGTTTCAATTTTTAATTTTTTCCCTTTTTAGTAACTTTTTTAAGGGGTTAAACGAAATTGTGAAAGGGTCCAGATCAGGTAGGGGAAATGACTTAAGAAATGGGGTAAAAAATTTGAGAGACGTGGTTACCCGCGAAAATTTTTAAAAAAACCAAAGGAGAGGTTGTGTTTTCGGATAGATCTAAAACTTTTGCAATAAAAAAGTAAATTTAAAGTTGGGGAAACCCGAGGTTGACCAAAATTGTAAAAATCCCCTTCCCCCTTTTGAGTAATAAAATTTAGAAAAAATTTTTGTAAGGAATGGCATTTTCTTAGGGGATATTTTGGAAAGTTCCCTAAATTTCAATTTCCACCACGGATAGAAATATCGTAAATCGTTTTCCCCTGATGGATATTTTTTCTTATCCCCTTTTTTCCCAGATAACTTTACTTGTTATATTAGGGGTTTACCCCATTTATATGCCTTTTTATATATTAAAATTGGACCCCTTTTTTTACAGGGGTTTCCCGTTACTTCCATGGGGCCCGGGGGTTATTATGGGGAAACCTATGGGGATTAAACGGGTTACCCAAGAGTCCATCGTGCTTTTGTGGGTGGGGATACATTTTTCCCCGTGGGGGACCAAAGTTCAAATTTTGGGAAACAAATTAGCCCCACTTATATTTTTCTATTTTTTTGCTGTTTAATTTTTTTGGGGCTTTCATTGCCAGAACCCAAAAGGGCCCTTTTTTATTGCGGGGGTGTGCGATTTTTACCATATTTCAGCATTGGATAAATTGAAAAACGGGAAAGCTCGCGATATTCTTTTTTTTTTTAAAAAACATGCGCAGTTTGGGAAAGGGCCCCCAAAAGGCCTCCATTTGCGGTGTTTACACTTTTTGTGTTTTATAATTTTTTATCTTTTCTCAAAACATTTTTTACACTTTGATTGTTTTGCATTGATATTTACTGGGGGAATTTTTTCCCTAATTGAACTTTTTGGAAAAGTTTTTTTGCTAATTGACAAAATTTTTATTATAACATTCACGACATATGTTCCCTTGAAAAAAGGCTCTTTTGTTTGGAGCTGAAACGTTCCCTTTTTGGGGTTGAAATAAAAACCGTTGTCTGGAAGTGCTGTTTATTCGTTTTTTCAACATTAAGAAGTTTTGGAAACGGGGTTTTGTGGGCCTTGCACTCATAAAAAATTATCTTGTTGCCCCGGGTTTTTTCCTTGTTTTGAGGCCTTTATCTATGCCTCACATTGGTGCCAAATCAATAGAATAATACAGCTGAAGTCATGTAGGATGCAGAGTCAAGAAGTAGTAGTGAGATCTTTGAGAGAGGGAACCTAAGAGGAAAAAATGGGGACTAAAAAAAAGTGCAGAAGCAAAAGTGTCACTTTATGTGCAGAAAGGAGGGGGAAAATCGTTTTCTAACGAAGTGGAATTCTTTTTAGAATTTCGGGAAAAACTTTTTTTTCCCGGAACAAAAAGCAAAATTTTTGGGGTATTTCCCGGGTGAACGAAGTGTGCTTTTGATTGATAAAATGGCTGCGGCACATGGCCTACATGGGGCAAAGCCCGGGGGGAAGAAGGGCATAGCCCGCATGACATGTTCAGGGGGATGAAGCAAAACAAGGCCAGCGGGGGTTTTGTACGTCCCCCGCACTATATAAGTCCGGGGCGAACTCCCGGAGCTCAATCCTCTCACTGGCTCATCAGGGGAAAGGGGCGGGCCCCGGTTTATAGTCTTTCTGAAGAAAATTTATTTTTTTTACAGCGATTTCTGTGGGGGGGTCTCAGTTGTCTCAAAACTGTTCCTTAATTTTTCTATTTTTTAATTTTTTTGGGGGGATTTGGTTCTGAAATCCGTGTGCGCCAAAAACAGCTGCATATCCCTTTTAAAATCCCAAATGGGATTAAACCCGTTTAAAAAACAGCTTTTTTTCAATACAAATACCACTTATTTTTGGCGCCCCCCCCAAATTTTTTATTGCGCAATTTTACCAGGGGTTAATTAAGCTTGTTTTGCTGGTGTGCTGACAAAAATAAAACCGTCTTTTCAACGCCAAAAAAATTTTACAATTTTTCCCCGTAGTAATCTTTTTCCGGGAAAGGGAAAATTTAAACCTGTTTGTGCTTTTACATTTTGTAAAACAACAGGTTTTTAAACCCACACCCTACAAGTAAAATTTTTCCTGGCCCTTTGGGGGAGCGCCAAAATTTTTAAAACCAAAGGTTTCCCCAACTTGTTACTGGGTTCATTTGGGGTCAAAAACAGGGTGTATTTTTTCATATTTCAGATATCATCATCAAACAGTGTCCCGTACTTTTTGAAAAAAAACAGTATGGTTTTTGGGCAGAGAGGTGGGAGCTTCTGCACCTCGAGTGGCCCGTGGCACAAACATTTTCCCGGAAACGGCCCCCCGGGCGGCCCCGCACAGGGAAAGGGGAGCGCAGCAGGGGTCACCCCAGTGAGGCCACAACTGCCTTCATCTTTGCGGCCCTATTTTTTCAACAACCCAAGGGTTTTTTGGGTTGGTTTTAAATAGGTCCCTCCTCTTCCTCCCCAAAATGACTTGACAACCCCCGCCAAGAGTTGGTGGGGGGGCCCCAAAACCCCAAACCCTTAGTTGGCATGGCCCGGGAGCGGGGGCGGCCCCTTTACCTTTTTCCCAGCCCCCTCTGTCCCCCTCCGGGTTTCCCTTTAGCCCAAAAACTACTATGTTTGGGCTGGGGTCCACTACTATATAAAGGGGGATGAAAAAATTTTTGGGGGGGAGGAGTCAGCAGCTACTCGGCATCGAAGAAAAAGGGGGCCAAAAAATCGCCCGCTTTTTGGGAGTAGGGGCCAAAAATAAGATGGGAGATGGCTTTGGGGGGTTCTGTTTTTGAGGGGTCAGCCTCTGCATACCAATACCTTTAGGAGGCAGCAAATGACGATGAAAAAACCCAAAAAGATGATGAAAGCCAACCCCCACTTGGGGGCCCGGGGGAGGGGGAAAAGGGGTTATCATTGTCAGGAGGGAAGAGGGCCCTTTTCCCCCTTGCACGTCAGGCAGCAGCGCAGCCCGGGAAGGGTCGGTGGCCGTGAGGGCAGTAGGAAAAGAGCCCGTGTGAGGTTTTGGGAGGCCCGCGGCCCCGGGGGGAAAAGCCTTTGCAGGTCCAAGAAAGTAGGGAGCACAGGGGCTCAGCGAGGGGGAGCGGGGGGCAGTAGTCAATCAGTGCGGAGGGGTTGGCGGGAAAATCCGATACTCGGCGGTTTTGGCCCGTTCTTCTAAAACACCGGAGGGGCCCAATATGGGTATAAGTTAAAAAATCTGTGGGGGAGAAAGTGAAGCGTGGCCAGGGAGCTAATGTTGGCACCCCACGGGGCCCCGTGTCAAAAACATGCAGCGTCCCATCCGGGCCCGGGAGAAAAAAGTGGCTCAATGTTGGGGGTCCATCCCGCCGCCGGGAGCAAAAAAGCAGCCACGCCCCTGGCAAAGCCCTGCCAAATTTCAGCCAATCAAAGGGTCCACCACCCCTGGAGAAGGGGGGGTGTTTTTTTTGACATCATCTCCCTTTCCAGATGCCCCGCTCCTTTGCTAAAACCCATGGGGCCAAGCAGTCGTTCAGCGAAGGGGGATTTTCAAAGAGACAACCCGATGCGTCCAAAACCCTCCAAGGTGCAGCAGTTGGAAACCCTGCTCCTGCAAAGTTGTTGGGCCCGCAGTCCCTCCCCTTTCCCAAAAGGGACTCTGCACCCTTCAGAAAACATGGCTTGGTTTCCCAGCGAGAGGAGAGTTTAAGCCGTAATTAAAATTTTTCCCAAAAAGGGGCAAAAAAAACCAGCACTTTCAAAATATGTAGAACAGAAGGGGGGGTTTAGTTCTTGAGCTTAAACGGTTTGTTCCAAGGTGCAACCCGGGAGCGCGGACATCTGGAATTAAATACGGTTTAGGCCAGTACCTGTCCCTTTCTGCCCACTGGGGGGAATGTGTTCCCAAACCCAGGAACCCCCAAAAAACTTGGAAGGGAAAAGCTGCTTTCCCCCTCCCTTTTCAAACTGTGCCCCCTGCGCCAAAGTCCCTTCCCCCCCTCCACCAACCAAACCCCCATTTCAGCCTTTCCCAAGTACTGCCCATCATTTTCCCCATTTTTTAGGGCACAGGGTGTAGCAGTTTTAAAACCTGGCTTGCCTCGGGCGAACGAAGTCACCAAAAGGGGAGGGAATGCTCCCCGTCATGCAGCAAGGGAAAACGATGTGTGGCTTTTTTCCCCGCCAAAATGCAAATCGGAACCATTGGGGCGGGCAATGGGGGGAAAATGGGTGTCCGCACTGCACCGAGGGGGTAAAGGCCATGGGGCCTGCATGGCGCAGTGTTCAATTGGTTTTGAAAAGGGTTCCTGAGTTTTCCACCCATTTCAGAACATTCCCGAAAAACCAGAAAACTGTGCATGCATTTATCCATTCTACAAAGCCGGAACCCCCCTTTCCCCGAGTTGAAACCCGGGAGGGGCGGCCTCCCCCAACACACTCTGGGTATGCGATGTTTCCACCCCCTGGAATTCCAGCCAGCACAAATTTTGGGCCAAAAAAAATTTTAAAGAACAGGGGAAAGGCCCAAAATTAAAGAAAATTTTTTTTTATCCAGGCATAAGAATACTCCCCCCGTGTAACTTTGATGTCACCAGTGTTTGCATTTCGTGACACCTGCCCTTTTTTGAGGGGGGCCCTTTGAGGAAAGGGGACGTTATTTGTAAACGCCAGGGGCTACGGGGGTGAATTTAAAATCTTCCACTGCTTATGTCCTGGAACAGATGCGGGAAAAAAAGTCTGGGGAAGGGGCCCGGAGAATGGCGACTACATCTCGTTGGGCCAAAAAGGGGTCCGGTTGGGGGACTGAAAAGGAGGAGGAGGGAGAGGAATTTGGGGCAGAAACCTTTGTCTGGTTTAAATAGTGGATTTTTTTTACCCAAAGGGGACTAAAAGGAGGAGGAGCAGGAGAGCTGGAGGAGGTGGATGGAGAAGAGGGAAAACGAGGGGAGATGACCCCCAATCAATTTGGGAGTTAAGTTTTAAATGGAGGCAGGGGCCCCCCGGGGTCCTTGTGCAGATTTTCCCGGGAGCCTGCTTATTTGCCCCCCTTTTGAAAAGGCCCAATAGTCAGGGATTTTGGAGGGGGGAAGACTCTGGCTCCCCCACCCTATTGGACCCTCGCTACCGGGGCCAAAATGGGAGCCCTTTTTCCCCCCTATTTAGAGGGAAAACAAACTCAAAAAACTATAGGGAAAAACCTCCGTAATCAGTTTTTGGGTTTCTGCCTATGTGGGCATCGTTCCTCCCGACAGGTTTTGACCCGGGGGTTCCTCCGCGCTCACGTACTTTCTGCCCCGGGCCCGCTGGGGGAAAGGGGGGGGGGTAGGAAACAGTACCAAACTTAACAGTAGTAACCCCAAGTCCCCCGGGTCACTGGGTGAGCGGTTCCTTCACCCCCCTAGTGAGGAGGGCAGTCCCCCAGCCCGCAGCACAGGTTGGGGCTTTCCCCGAACCAACAGGTTGGGGGCCTACTTTGGGCGCACTCCCCCAAAATTTAGTTAGAAGATCCCTGGACTACTGTTTTTGGCCGCAACTTGCCCAAATTTTTCAGTGGAGAAGTTTTCCTGCCCGGGCCAAATAGTTTGGCCCCAAAAAGCGGGTTTTTCAGTGGGCGGGGGCCCTTGTTCCAAAGGGTAACCCCCTTGCCACAGGGGGAAAAAGGGGGAACGGGGTGACCTTTGTCAAAAATGAATCAGGCGGGATTTGGCCCGGGTTTCCAACACCCCAAAGCCCCCCAGGCGTCAGGGCTGGGTTCAAATACCTGCCTCAGCCACTATTTGAAACCGCCACCCCACTGTTTCCACACATCTGCTTACAGTTTCAAACCCCCTCGCCCACCCCCATCTTTTCCCGGGGCTGGTTTTTGCCCCCCACCTCAACACTTGTCATTGTGCACTCTATGGGCCCATGCCCGCTGCGCTGTTGCCGTGACATCCAAAGGGGCCCTCTTAACAGCACATGGGCCCCTGGGCGGGGGAGGTGTACTGCCCCCCCCCCCAAAAAAAAAAACCAATTTCTCAAAGGAAAACCAAATTTTAAACATTACCACTCCGGCACCATTTCTGACAGTGACTACAGACTGAAGGAATTTTAATAGCAAAATAACCCCCGACACCCGGGACTCAGGGGGACGTCCTGCTGATCAGTCTTTTCTAATGTTCTTTTTTCCCCTTTTCCCCCTCCTTTCCCTCCCCGAAACCACTTTACGCCTTGTCCCGGCCCCCACCCCTCCGCAGAAAATAACGCAAAACATCTTAGAATCCTATTTTTTCAGGGAACTTTTGCTGTTTAATTTTCCCACCTTTTTTTAAAGGGCGCCCCAAAATTTTTGTAAGTAGGTAGTACATAGTTGCCAATTTTTTAAAATGAAAAAACCCGGAGATTTTAGGCGCGGTGCCCCTAGGCGGGCCCCGACAAAAAATTTGCCATGGGGAAAGCCTTTTTTTCAGTATTTCCAGCCCCTTTTAAAAAGCCCCAACCCACTTTAACTGCTTTCCCGGGTTGGAAAAAAAGCCAGGTAGTGCCCCTTTAATTCCCGGGAGTAACCCCCCTAACAGGGAATTTCCCCCCCACAGGCAGGTGTTGCCCCTTGAAAGGAAAATAAAATGCCCCCATTGTGCCAGGTAAAGGGGCCCCCCTTTGTTAGCCAGGGAGGTGCCCCCTTGTTTGCCAGTTTGTGCCCCCCTGTTTCCCGTTTTTTGTGCCCCCCTTGTTTCCAATTTGTGCCCCCCCTTTTTCCCGGTAGTGCCCCCCTTGTTCCAGCCCAGTGCCACCCTTTTGTTGCCAGGTAGTGGGCCCCCCTTTTGCCAGGTTTTTTTTCCCCCTCTGTTTTTCCCGGTTGATGTCCCCCTTTTTGCCGGGAGTGCCCCCATTGTTTCCAGGGAAGGGGCCCCCAAATTTTGGCCCGGGAGTGCCCCCCCCCTGTTGCCAGGTAGTGCCCCCCTTTTTGAGGTAGATGCCCCCCCTTGTTGCCAGGTAAATGCCCCCATTGTTTGCCCGGTAGTTGCCCCTCTGTTGCCAGGGAGGGTGCCCCCCCCTTTTTGCCCGGGAGGTGCCCCCCCTTTTTAAAAGGTTTTGGTCCCCCCTTGTTTCCAGGTAGTTGCCCCCGTTGTTTGCCCGGTAGTGTCCCTTGTTGCCCGGTAGGTGCCCCCCTTGTTACCCGGTAGGGGGCCCCCCTTGTTTCCAGGTAAATGCCCCCCTTTTTGCCCGGAGATGTCCCCCCTGTTGCCCAAAGGGAGATGTTCCCCTTTTTGCCAGGTAGTGCCCCATTTTTGGGGGTAGGTGCCCCCAATTTTTTTTGCCCGGTTGCCCCCTTTGTTGCCAGGTAGGGTCCCCCTCGTTTTAGGTAGTGTCCCCCTTGTTTTCCAGGTAGATGCCCCCCCTGTTGCCAGGGGAAAATGTCCCCCCTGTTGCCAGGTAGGGGTGTTCCCATTTTTCCCGGTTTGTGCCCCCCTTTTTTTGCAGGTAGATGTCCCCTCTGTTTCCCGGTAGATTTCCCCCCTTGTTGCCAGGAGTGCCCCCTTTTGCCAGTAGTGTTCCCCTTGTTGCCCGGTAGATTTCCCCCCCTGTTGACAGGTAGAAAGCCCCCCCTTTTTGCCCGGTAGTTCCCCCTTGTTCCGGTTTGATGCCCCTCTGTTGCCCGGTAGATGCCCCCCCCTTTTTGCCAGGTAGTGCCCCCTTGTTTTCCAGGAGATGGTCCCCCCTGTTGCCAGGTAGAAGTTCCCCCTTGTTTTAGGTGTGTCCCATTGTTTTTCCCGGTAAAATGCCCTCTGTTTCCCGGGAGTTGGGCCCCTTTGTTGCCCGGGAGATTTCCCCATTTGTTGCCAGGGATGCCCCCCTTGTTGGGCCCGGTAGGCCCCCCATTGTTGGGCCCGGGATGCCCGTAGTTTAAAAAAAAAAAATAAATAAAAATTTTATTCCCGATTTCCCTTCCCCTTTTTCCTCTCCGGAGCCCGGGGGCCGGGGGCAGCAGACCCGCAGGGGGGGGGCCGGGGGGGGACCCCCCCCCCCCCCCCCCCCAAACCCCCCCCCCCCGGGCGGGGGCGATACGTATCACATCGCGCGCCTTCCCCCGGCCTTGGGGGTGAACAAGGGGTCCCGTAGATCCCAGCTGTTTAGCCTGGGTGCGCGCACCGCCGGTGCAGGCCCGCGGGGCCCGGGTGGCGCATGGGTGGGTCTGTGACCCGGATGCAGCCCCTGGGGATGAGGGGGGGCCCCAAAAACCCGGCGCCGGTTTCTCGGGGGCCCCCCAAAGGGGGGCCCAGCCCCCCCCCGGCACGCTCCCAGCCGGTGCTAGGCCCGAATCCCGGCTGCCCCCGGGGGGCCTGGCGGGCGCTTCCCCTTTTGGGGGGGGGGGCGGGGTTTTCCCGGGGGGGCCCCCCGAGATCGTGGGGCCCCCCCGGGAGGGCCAAACCCGGCCCAAAGAAGAGACGGCCCCCGGTGAAATCCACACTGTTTTTTTTTTTTTTTATTGCCCCCCTTGTCTGATTTTATGCTGCCTTTCTTTTGGCTGCTGGCATGTCCTCCCCATGGGGTCATTGTGGGCCCCTGCCCCGACCCAAAGCTGCTGCCCGCCGTGACCTCCGCTTCAGTCATTGTCCACTCTGTGGCTTTCCTTTTTTTGGCCCCCCTTTCCAAAAATTCATTGTCCATGCCTGTTTTCATGGTGTTTCTGTCGTGACCTCCCCACGTGGGGATTGTGCCACTTGTGGCCCCCAAAACTGTTTGCCGCCCCCAGAATGCCCTTTTGCCACTTTCTGAAACTCCTGCTGCTTTCTGTCCCTGACCTCCCCACCCGTATCATTGTGCCCTCTGGGCCTAATTTGGTTTTTCCCCCTCCAGAATGTCCCTTGTGCCCCTTCCTGGGGCCTCTACTTCTGCCCCGTGACCCCCACACTGTTTGATTGTGCCACTCTGTTTTGGCCCAATAATTTTTGCCCACTCCCCGAATTTTCCCTTTTGCCACTGGGCCCGATTATATGCTGCCCCCCGTGCCCCCCACATGTGGGGATTGTGCCCCTCTGTGGGCCCAAAAAACTGTTTTTCCGCCTTTCCCGAATGCATTGGCCATGCCCGAATTTATTTTGCTGCCGCCCTGACCCCCCCCAAATGTGTTATGTTTCCCCTCTGTGGCCCAATACTGGATTATGGCCCCCTCCAGAAAGTCATTGTGCCACTGTCCGACCCCATACCCGCTGCCGCCCTGACCTCCCCCATGGTGATTGTGCCCCTCCCGTGGGGTTTAATTTCGTTTTTTCCGCCTTCCCAAATTTCATTGTCCACTGCCTGACCCCCTTTCGTGCTGCCGTTTACCCCGCTCTCAGTCATTGTGCCACTCTGTGGCTTCCTCGTGTTTTGCCACCTCCAGAATGTCATTGTGCCACTGCCTGACCTCATGCTGCTGTGGCTGCCGCCGTCACCTCCACTCTCTGTCACTAATGTTGCCACCTGAGCTCTCAGATTGTTTTTTTCCAGCTTTCGCTGGCATGACTTTATCAGGCTACATTCCCGCTTGAGTTTTTTGGTCAGTTTTGCCCTCTTAAGTGCCCAGGGAATTTTATAGTTAAGCATGGCACAACGTTCTACAGCACCCTGCAGGCTCTGTGCAGCCTGGAAATAGCTGCTTTTTAACGCAATTCATGCCGAAGTAATTCAGACCGAATTTATTTTTGTCGGAAAATTCGGCGAAGTGACCGAATCGAATTTTTGAGAAATTCGCCCATCTCTAGTGACAGATTAAGACTTTCCTTTACAGTACTGCAAGTCTATAAAACACATACATACGAGTAAACATAAAGGTCCAAAGATCAGGTCTACTTGAATGAGTATTATCACTTCAGATTCATCCTAAAGTGTCACTCTTCCAAGAGGCGATTCCTGTAAAGAACTGTGTACTGTGGCTAAGTAGACCAGGGACTGGACTGAAGCTGTGCTCTTATTTATGCCTTGTATGCTGGCAGCAGCAATCACTCCTGAAGGGCTTGGGGCACACCAATTGGCACCAGATAGCCAGCATTAAAATCACGGGGCCTTATGTATGAAAACGGTCTAGCAGTAAGGCCCATAGCAACCAATCAGAGCTCATATTTCATTTCATATAGTGCCCTGGAAAAATAAAAACTGAGCTTGGATTGCTTGACAGTCTTAATGCTAGACAGTTTTCATAAAATTCATAAATAATGCCCATGATTTCTTAGTGGTTCCTTGTTTTGTGCCCCTGTTGAAAAAAAAAAAAAAATAACCCATTTAAGACACAGCCATTTGTGGAAATTATGTTGTTTTTCATCCCTGACCTCCAAAAGCCATAACATTTTTTTTTTTTTTTTTTGGCTGAGGAACTGTTGCATTTAAAATTTGGAAACATTTTTTTTTTTTAATTTGTTTTGGGTTTTGGGGGGAATCATAAAAAAATTATGGGATGAATTGGAGAAAAAATGCAAATGTGTCTTTTTGTAACCCCTTAAGGACCCCCCAAATTTTTGGGCCAAAAAAGCTCTTTTATTTTTGAATTTTTTAAATTTTTACACTTTTGTAAAGAATTTTTTTAGACCCCTTTTTTTTTTTTTTTTTTTTTTAAAATTTTAAAAAATTTTAAAAAAATTTTTTTTTTTTAATTTTTTTATTTTTTTTTAAAAGTAAAAATTTTTTTCCCAAAAAAATCCTTGCTTTTTTGTGAAAATATAAAAAATTTTTTGAAAAAATTGAAAAATTTGTAATTTTAAAAATTGGGCTTAGAAATTTTTAGTAGTAAATTTTCTCAAAATTTTCAAAAAAAATTTTGCAAAAAAATTTTTTTTTTAGGGACCACCCATTTTTCGAGGGGCTTGGGAGGGGCCTGTAGGGTAGACCCCCCCTTAAAATACTTCATCTAAAAAACCCAAAACCCCTTTTAAAAGCATTTACAACATTGTTTTAGGAAGTTTTTTTGACCCTTTAAATTTTTCACAAAAATTAAAAGAAAGGTTGGAGGTAAAATTTAAAAAATTTTATTTTTTTTGCAGATTTTTTTTTTTTATCCTTTTATTCACTGGAACACGGTAGATGTGACAAGGAAAACAATTTAAAAATTTTGGTTTCCCCCAGTTTCTGCCTTTTTCCAGATTTTTATCCCATATGTGCCCTTTTGTGCTTTTTTCCCAAAAACCACAACCAATTTAAAAGAAAAGGGGAACAATTCGGGAGTTTGGGGGGTCCATTTTCTTCCCAAATTTTATTTAGGCCGCCAAAAACAGTTTTGCGGACACCCTAAGGGCTAAAACTTTAAAAAACACCTCTAAAAAGCCCGAAAATTTTGGAAATGATCCCCCTTAAAGGGAAATATACCCAAAAGGGTGCATTTGATTATTTTGGGCCCCCACATTTGTTCCAAAAAATTTTTTTTAGCTTTAGGCTAAAAAAATTAAAAAATTTATTTTTTTTCCAAACCCAATTCTGAAACTTTAGCTTAAAATTTTTTTTTTACAAGGAATCCGGAAAAAAGCCCCCCAAAATTTTTTTTACACAATTTCTTGCAATTTCAGTAATCCCGTACAGGTGGGTGAAAACCCTGCTTTTTTGGGCCCAGGGCAGGGTGTAAAAGGAAAGGAAAGCGCTATTTTTTTGGGAATGCAGTTTTGGTTTGGGGGTGCCAGGTAGAGATGGGCAAATCAAATTCTAACAAGGGGAAATTTCCCATTTAAAAATTTTGGGAAAACTTCGATTTTTAACGAATTTGAATTTGGGGGTGATTCCCCGGAATGAACGGTTTTTTAATTGATAAAATGGCTGCGACAAAATGGCTTTACATGGGGAAAAGAATCGGGGAAGGAAGAAAGAGTAAACCTTTTGGGGGGGGGGGGGGGGGGGGTGGTGAACTAAAACCCCTCAAAACCCAAATCGCATTATCGTCTGTTTATTGTATTTTTGAATGGAAACGTTGTGTGAACTAAACCCCTCAGAAACCCCCCCGTTTTAAAATTTAAAAATTTCAGCAATTATTTTGTACTTTTGAATGGTACTTTTGGGGAACTAAAACCCCCAGCAACCCCCGCAGAAACCTGCCCAATTATATTTTATATTTGAATGGTACTTTTGTTGAAAGGGGATAACCCCAGCCTGTAACCCCTTAATTTTCCCCTTTTGTTTTTTTTTCCCCACCCATTTGACCCCAAACCCTTTAAAAATTGAACCCTGTTTTTTGTGAAGGGCCCTTTGTAATTCCCCCATTTACGAAAAACCAAGTTTCCCCGGGAAGAACAAATTGAGCAGCAAAACCTCCCAAATAACTTTGTGATCTAATAAAATCTGCCCGCCGGTCAACCCGTGCATCAATTTTTTGTGCATGATTTAAAAATTGCTAGTTTTTAAAGTGAAGTTTGTAAGGGGGGTTTGGGAAAAAAAAAATTGGGGAGGGAAAAGGGGAAAAAAGGGGGGCAAAAGGGGGGCCCAGGAGGATCACTTTTTTGTGAGCATTGTCTATACACCCCACACCCCCCATTCACCAGGGCTCACTTTTGCTGTCACCTTGTTGCCCCCTCCCTCCTACTTTGCCTCCATTTCCTCAGCCCCTGACAATTCTACCCAAATATCACCCCTTTCCCCTTCCCCCCCCCCTTCACCCATGTATACATCCCACACATTCCCCCTTTTCAACCACCCCCAAACCCACCCTGCTTGCATAGGGGCCACACAAGCGCCGTTTCATACACATCATTTAAACCATCTGCGTGGGTTTTTTTCTTCTCCTGCTTCTGGGTGCGGGAGACATCCCCCCAAACCCCCGGGACCCCCTTTCCCCTTTACTGCTCTTTCCCAAACCTTTTCCTCTCCTCCCATAAAAAACCCTGCAAACCCCTCCTTGCTTTTTTCACTGAAAGGGTTTTTTTCCCCCCTTTTAAATGTGTTTCTGGGGAATCCGACTTTTTGGCAACAACTCACTGCGTTTCATGCCCTGATTTTTTCTCACCCCCTCAACCTCCCTAGCTCTCACAGAAACATGGCTCCAGCACCCCCGACACTGCTTCCCTTGCCGCTCTCCCTATGGTGGGCTACACTTTAAACCCACCCCCCCAGACCTGATAACAGGCCGGGGGAGGAGTTGGCATACTTCTCTCTCCACCCCTGCATTTAAACCAGGTCTTTCCCCCCCTGTACCCCCCCCCCTCACTTTTCCTTCCTTTGAGGTTCAAAACCCTCAGACCTTCCAGTTTTTTTCCCTCTCAGAGTCACGGTTGTGCACAATCCCCCGACTCACCCCGCCAGTTTCGGGATCATTTTGCCACCGGGCCCCCCTTATTTCCTCTCTACTGAAATACCCACTTTAAAAGGGGGAAATTTAAACATCCCCTTTTGGAATGACCCCATGCCCCTCCTTCGGGCCTCTCATTTCCCCTTTAACTGCCCTCTTCCTTGGCCTCTTGCATTTTTAACACTCTCCCCCACCCACAAGGATGGGAACTCACTTTTTCCCTGGTCTTCTGTCGTCTTTCATAAATTTTTCTAACCTCTTTAATTCTCCTTATGCTCTCTCCATCATAACCTCTTTCTCTTTTACTAAATATTTGCAGCCCTCCTGGAAAACACCTAACCCCTCGCCCATTCCCGAAATATCCGCTCCAAAAAACCAAATCAGGGAAATCACAGACCCATACAGTCCTCACTGCCCCCAATTTTCCCCCCCTCTCCTGCCCCGCCTGGCTGTTAAATGTTTTCAATGAAATGCCTCATCCACCCAGAAAATGTTGGCACCACTCAAACACCAACCACCCCAAAATCAACACCCCCGCCAAAGGCACCCCTCAGACTCGCCAAACGTAGCGCGTTTCCAGGTTTTGTGGAAGCGTCTGTGGAAAAGTCAAAGCACCTGCAGACTTCTCCACAAAATTATGCCCCAGGACTTACCAAAACTGCCCTTCACTTCGCCAAAACAAAAATAATTTTACCCGCCCATCTCCACATTACACAACAACCCAAAACGCGTTCCCACACCCTTCCCCCCCCCCCTCAGGCCCAAAAACTCAGGGCCCCCGGGCACTGACCTCGTTTCTGAAGAAACCCGCCACTCACTTCAAAGACAAAATTTTACAGTATCCGGCATAAAATCTCCCCTCAAAACCCAAACAGAGCCCATCCTGTCCCTCCCCCCAAATCCCTAGTCGCTTTTCAGCCCCTTGACCCAAGGGCAGAAGTGTTTCCCAAATCCCTTTCTGCTCGCCCCCCCCCTGCTCAAATGACCCCCCTTTCCCCCCCCACCTTCTCCAGTCTATTTCTCCACTACTGTATCCTCTCTCACCTTACTTCAATCTTCCCAAACCCCTCTTTTCCCCCACTGGGGTTTTTCCCCCTCCTCCTTTAAAAAAAGGGTACAACCCCCCCCCCTTTTCTAAAAAAGCCCCTCTGGACCCATCCTGGGGCTGCTAATTACCCCACCGGTAAACTAATCTGCCCTTCAACTCTAAACTCCTGGGAAACCCGGGGCTACTTCCCCCTTTTAAACCGCTATCCTTCCCCCTAACTCCTTTTCGATCTTTTACAATCCGTTTTTCCCCACCCAAAACCCCACAGAAACTGCTCTATTTAAATCCTCTAACGATCTCCACACTGCAAAACTCCCGGAAAAATACTCATTTTTGAAAATTTTGCTGGATCCCCTCTGCAGCATTTTACACTTTTTATCACCATCTTTTCCTCAGCAGCCCCCGTGAATTGGCCCTCCCGGACACCGCTCTCTCTTGGGGGTTTTCCCTTTCCCACCCTCTGACCTTTCTTCCCGTGACTCATTTGAGGGTTTTACTTCTTCTCCTTCCCTCTTTCTGTTGGGGCCCCCCAGGGGCAGTTCTTGGTCCACCCCTTTCTCAAACTATACACCCCCGTTTGGGCCCAAAACCCTCAGTAGATTTTGGGTTCCCGACCATCCTAAAGCTGATGACACCCCCAAAATACACCTCTTCCCGAGACCTCACTCTACAAAAAAACCAGTGACTGTCCTTTTCTGTCCTTTTGACATCATGTCCCCCTCTCTATCTCCAAAAAACCTCACTAAAACTGAACTTCTTTTTTTCCCCCATTTTCTAACCAAAACCCCCCTCTCTATTTCTCTCTCATATTGGCACCCCAATAACACCTAGGCACCCAATGTCCCTTTGGGTTTTTCTAGACTCTTTATCTTTCGTTCAAAACCCCCTTTTAACCAAACCCCTTGCCCCCCCTCTTGTCACCTGCACCTCAAGAACATTTCCCAAAACTGTCCTTTCTCACTATCGAAACAACTCAAACCCTCATTGTTGCTCTTATTCAAATTTTTGTCTTTATACGTAACCCCCCTGCTTTTCAGCCCCCCCCTCTGCAAAAATCTTTCCCCCTCCAATCTTCCTGAATGCAGCAGCCAGGCTGGGCTTTCTCACCAGCCCCCTATACTAAAAGCCTTTTATCCGTGTCATTCACCCGCAAATGGGTTTCCCCTCCAGAAAAGAATTCAGCATAAACTAATTACTTCATCCAAAAAAGCTCTCCACAGCGGGTGCACCCACCCTAAAATCTCCCCCCCCCTCATCTCTGTCCCACCAAACCCCGGCCCCCCCCTCTCTCCGCTCAAACTGGGACCAAACAAACTACGGACCAAAATCATCCAAAAACCCCCCCCATCCCCTCTTCAAAATTTTGCAAAGTGCTGCACCCGGTTTTTCTGGAACATGCTACCACTACCATCAGGCACAATCCTACCTTTAAATTTTAAAAAGTGGGCCCCGAAAATAAAAATCCTTTTTTAAGGGAGGCCTACCAAAACCCCCAATACTAACCCACCCTTCTAAAAACCCCCACACATTTCTGTCACTTCCCTACACTAGGGGACTCACTTTTCCTTTTCTGTATATAAATTTTACTGTCAGGGTGGAGGTTTTCCCCCCAATTTTTTTGTAAACCACCCCATATTATGAAAAAGGCTGGACCATTGTAAATTCAACACTTCTCCCCTGTTGGGCCCCCCCCAGAAAACCCTTTATTTTAATTTTAAACTCTTGCGAGCAGGGCCCCCCACACCCCTTTTGTCCCCAACTGTAAGTAGCTTTTAAATGTGTAAGTAAGTCTTTTTGTTTGTAATTATACCCCTACAAATTTTAAAGTGCTGTGGGAAAATTTTTGGGGCTATAAAAAAAGATTATTTTTATTATTATTATTTATTAATAACCTAAATGACCCTGTCAGAAAATTTAACCAAACAAGACCGGTTTTGGGGTTCTGTGACTTTCCCCCCACTTAATAAGCCAGGCGCGGGAAGCTGGCAGCTCACACTGCTCTCACTGGCTTTTTGAAGTTGCTGCTGCGCTTTAGATCCACAAATAAAGAACTAAATTTTATACAGCGATTTTTTGGGGGGTGTCACACTTGGGTCAAGACTGCTTCCTTTTTCCCAATTTTTTTATTTTTTTTGGGGGTTTTTTAAATTTAAGGGCCAGTGTGCGCCAATTTAGCTGCATATACATTTTAACTAACTGCTCAATATTTTAGCACATTGAATATCCAAGGGTGAATCAAAACCCCGTTGCGTTTTTATTCATTTTAAAAAAACAGTGTTTTTTAAAAATCCAAATACCACTTAATTTTTGGCTGCTCATTTCTTTTTTCGCAATTTTGATCGAGGGGTTAATTAAGCATTTTTTTTGCGTTTTGGTCACTAAAAAAAACGGTATTTTTCAACGCCAAAGAAGAAAAAATTTTCCTGTAGCATAATTCATATCCGAAGGTTAAAAAAGCCCTTTTTCTGCTGTTGGCTCAGTAAATAAAAAAGTGTTTTTTTAAAAAACCCAAAAAAGAAATTTTGGGGTTTGCATAATTTAACCGAAGGTTTTAAATTTAAACGTTTTTCTGCTTTTGGGGCTCCTTTAAAAACACGTCTTTTAACCACTCAAAGCTGGTAATTTTTTTGGGAGTAATTTCTTTTTCGAAATTTTCATCCAAGGTTAACAAGTTTTTTTTCCGCAGGTGTAGTCACAAAAAAACGTTTTTTTTTCAACGAAAAAGAGGAAATTTTTGGGTGTAGCATAATTCAAACCGAAGGGTTTAAATTTAACTTTTCTGATGTTGTGCTTTCCCTAAAATACACGCCCCTTTTAAAAAGCTTTCAAAAACTGGGAAAATTTTTTGGGAGCACATTTCTTTTTCGCAATTTACATCCAAGGGGTTTTTTAACAAATTTTTTTGCTTTTTGTTTCTCAGAATAGAAACAGTGTTTTTTTAACGCCAAAGAAGAAAAATTTTTGG
>JAODAL010015344.1:0-84222 GCA_025379985.1 Phyllomedusa bahiana | reverse complement strand
AACGCTGAGAACACTGGGGGAAAAAGGGAAACCTTTTCTATGAAAACGGGTCATGTGATTTTCCCAGCCAATCGAACCCCATACACCCCCAGTCAGACGTCGCACACAATCTCACCCTGCTCTATTTCTGTAATCTGATTTGCTGGCCGCCAAAATTACGGGAAGTGCCGAAAAAGGCGCGATCTTAATAGATGATGCTCAGATTTTAACCTTAATTATCGCATGATCTGGAAATTTCGATCACCATAAAAACCTTGCCGATTTCAACTTTGTCGATAAAAATCGCTCAACACTAACAGTGACCATATAGTGGTAGTTATCAGTGTATTCAGACTCTGCTGACGTACAAGTTATAACAGTGCAGTTACGTCTTGTAACTCACAGGTGACGTTTCTCTGATGTGACATTTACGTTCCCTTTTCTTCTGCATCCGGTCCAGACTCCCATGATGACTTCTCCCGGCCAAGAATCACTGCAGATTTGGACAAAAATATCTTAGAATCCTCACTTTTCCAGGATTAACCCCCTGTAGATTGTGTTACAGCTATGGCCTGTACCCCTCCAAATCATATTATCATGTAGGTAGACCCCCATTAGATAGGTTAGCAGGCCCTAGGTAGGTAGGCTCCAGGTAGGTAGGTAGGCAGTATATAGGTCCCAGGTAGGTAGGCAATACATAGGCCCCAATTAGGTAGGCCATAGGTAGGTAGTTAGATTGGTCCTAGGTAGGTAGACAGGTCCCAGTCAGTAGGTAGGCTCCAGGTAGGTAGGTAGATCGGCCCTAGGTAGGCAGTAGTTAGGCCCCAGTTAGGTAGGCAGCTCCCAGGTAGGTAGGTTGTAGGTAGCCTCCAGGTAGCTAACTGGGTGAAAAAAGACCAAAATATATATAAAACTAAATATACTTTATTAAAAATTATTATAAAAGTATAATAGATAAAATACATAAACCATATAACAACACAAAAATTGATGGCAATGTGAAAAAAGCCTCACACTGGACTGTATACAGATCACAATTCGTAACACATATAAAGTAATAGTCTCAGCAGTGCACAAAACCTATCTATTAATGTATGGACAAATAATAAATATAGAATAGTACGGCAAACTACCAAGACATATAATAATAATAATAATAATAATAATAATAATTTTTATTTATATAGCGCCAACATATTCCCAGAAACTTTACAAATTAAGGGTGTAAATACAGACATTACACTTTAAAAAAAAATTACAAATGAGACACAGGTATGAGACCCTGCCGCGAGAGCTTACAATCTTTTATGGTGTAGGGGGAGACAAAGGTTTTAAGAATGCTCATTTACTATGGTCCAGCCATGTTACAAAATAAAGGTGGTTTACATAAAATTGGGTGACCCAACCCCCCTGACAGACTCAATACAGAAAAGTGCCTGTGAGTGCCCCTAGTTAGGGAGTGACGGTTATAGCAGTTAGGGATCTTGGTAGGCCAGGCTGGAAATGTTTTCTCAGGGCCCTCTTAAAACTGTGAGGTTGTGAATTCTTTGACCCCGGGGTAGCATATTCCAAGGCCCGGGTGCTGCCGTTAAATTTTGGAAGGGGCTGGGGGTTGGGATGATTGGGGGAAGTATCTGAATCATCAGCAAGCGGGGCACGGGTAGGGTGGTAACAAGATGAGGGAGGGATGTAGGGGGAGCAACACGGGGAGAGCTTTATGGGTGAGGGGGAAATTTATGTTTATTTTTACGGAAGGGCAACCAGTGCAGTGACTGACAAAGGTAGGGGCATCAGTATAGGGGGCTGGGAGAAAGACAAGCCGGCGCTGCATTCAGAACAGATTGCAGGGGGAGAGTTTGCGAGAGGGAACCGTAAGCAAGGATTGAGATCAAACGAGAGGAATAAGAGCAACAATAGGTTTGACTGTTTCCACATGAGAAAAGTAGGGATTTTGGAGATGTTCTTGGGGTGCAGATGACGGAGGGGGCAAGGGTTTGGATATAAGGGGTGAAGGACAATTAAAAACTAGTATTACCCCAAGACGCGGGCCTGCGTAGAGTTAGGTGGGCCACACACTGAACCGAGATGCGGGGAATTTGGGTTTTAGAAGTGGTGGAAAGACAAAAAGTTGGGTTTTTTTGGGTTAAGTTTCAGAGGAGAGAGGAAAATTCAAGACAGGGGACAGACATCCTGGGTTTTTTGTATCAGGGCGGAGTATTCTCGGGAGGGGGTGTAAAATTGGGTGTCATCACATAGATGGACGGAAGCCAAATCGCGAGGTTTGCCAAGGGGGGATGTTAAGTGAAAAAGGAGAGGACCAGAACTGACCCCTGGGAACCCCGACAGCAAGAGGAAGAGGAGAGGAGGTAGAACCGCAAAAGAACACTGAAGGAGCCCCGGTTCCCGAAGGTAAAGAGAACCAAGCGAGACGGGGTCCTGGGGTGCCAATGTGCTGACATGGTGGGAGAAGGTGGTATCCACAGTGCAAATGCGCAGAGAGATCCCGGGGAACACAACGAGTATTTGCCCCGTGATTTGCAGTGAGGAGATCATTAGAGAACTTTTTTTTAAATAGGCAAGTTTTTCCCCGGAGTGCAGGGGCGGAAACCGAGTAGAGGACGAGAAGTGAGTTAGTAAAGATAGGGGTTTAAACGGGGGAGAACCAAGCGTTTTCCCGGGGTTTAGAGATGAAGGGCAGGTTTAAGACTGGCGGTATTTTAAACCGGATGGGTCAAAGGGGCTTTTTTTAAGTAAAAGGGGTTATGATGGCGTGTTAAAGAGAGGGAAATCCCATTAAGAAGAAAGGTTTAAAAATTTTCGGGAAGGTGAGAGAGATAGCTGGAGAGATAGACTGGACAAGGTGGGGTGGAAGGGGTCCTAAGCAAGTGGTAGGGGGAAAAAAGAAGGGGGCCTGGGCACTCTTTTTCTGCGTTGGGGGCAAGGGCTGAAGCAACAAAACGTGCCGGAGGGACGGGGTGGGTTTTCTTGAGGGTTGAGATGAATGTTTTGCCGGAACTGTCTATTTTTCCTTGAAGTAAGGGCCATGTCTTCACACATGAGGGCAGTGACTGGGGCCTGAGCTTTTTGGGTAGGGGGGAGTGGAAAATGTCAAACAGGGGTTTTGGTTGTTGTGTAATGTGGAGATGAGGGAGGGAAAAAATTTTTTTTTTTTGGGGCAGTAAGGGCAGGGGTAAGTGCTGAGCTGAATTTGTGGGAAAAATCTGCAGTATTTTACTTTTCTCCAAGTCTCTCAGCAACCCCCCTTTAAAACCTGCAGAACAAGTCTGAGGGGTTGCCAAGGGTTTTGGGCGCCTGACTCTGGTGGTGCGGGGCTAGAGGGCCAACAAGTCCGGGGGGTTGAGAGATTTCATTGTACTGCTTGAAAGCCAGGGCAAGGGGCGGATCAGGGGAAATTGAGGCTGAGGACGTATGGGGGTCTATAGTTCCTGATGTTCATGGAGCGAATGTTTCTGGGTTTGGGGGGATGGGCAGGTGGGGCCAAGAAGGCGAATTGGTGGGTAGTGAAGGAGAAAGGTTGTATCAAGAGAGCAAAGGGGAAATTTGTGAGGTTAGAAATTGATGATGATGCAGAAAAAAGATCAAAGCGGTCCATCTTGTGGGTGGGGAAAACTGTAAATTGCAAGATCCAAAGATTATGTTAGTAAAGAAACCGGAGGCAGAAGGAACATAGGGTTTCGATGGGGATTTGAAACGCCCATGATGATAGTAAAATACAACCAAAATTTAGGCAGAAAAGGACCCCAATGCACGTTTCAAAACCCCCCGGCTTTTATCAGGGGAACGCATGGGCTTTGTCATGGTATTTAAAAGCACACTAACCCCAAGAAGATTTTAAACACACCGTTGTTAAAGCGTAGATTGTGTCTCCACCCGTAAACAAACTCCGGACCAACCGGAATCCGCCAATGCAAGAATGGACGCGCCGCAACGCCTGCGGCACACTACCCCGCGCCTGCAAAGATGCCGGAAGCTGGAAGTTTCCAGTAAGAATGCGCCGGCACCGCATCATTGCACGGCGCATGCGCAGTGGAAGCAGGACCACAACAAAATGGCGATCTACACCGGAGGAGACACAGACTACAGAAAACAACATACAGGAAAATACGGACCAAATAACACACTAAACTACATGCAAATAGGAACATACTGGGAATTCATACACAAGAAACAAAGAAAGAAAGGACAAGAAAGGGAAAGGAAACCTACCATAACTTATAATACACATAATAATAACATGACAAGGTATGAAAATAACCATTACCCAATTATAATATGTATATAAATAAATAAATATCATAAATAGTACATTATATTATATTGTATAGGGAACTATACCACCAACACATACAAATAAAAAAGATAATCTAATCACATCATAATATCAACACTAAAATACAATAAGAACACAGATAAAACAAAATAAACATAAAGGACAAAAAAAAAATCATTTTACATTATTATAATTAAATACAATACCCAAATTGTGTATAAGACATGACAGTAAAAGTGAAAAGTGCATAATATATAAATTATACATGATAGACCACTATCATGAAAACGTGATAAAAGGGGTGATAAAAATGGGGGCGGGAACCCAAAAAGTGGGAAAAAAGGGGACATAACACAAATAAAGTCCTTTATTATTTTGTCTCTTCTTTCTTAATTTCTTTCTTTCATTTCTGATTCTTGAAAAAACAGGTACATCCATCATTATTTATCATCCAAAGCAACGTTGGTAAGAGAATTACTTGACACTGATGAACAATGGCACCCATAAAGCGAACACTGAAACTTAAAAAACAATAAATTAAAAACAGAACAAGAATCAGATTTACAAAAAATCAATTATTACAAAAAGGGAACAAAACTGAATGATTAATTTAAGCCCTTTGGTGCGACAGTGTCTAAAACATGAATCCACCGTGTCTCACGTTGGGCAAGGATCTTTTCCAGTTGCCACCTCGTTGATTAAAGAAAATTCTGTCAATACCTATAAATGGTATTACACTTGAGTCACAGTCATAAAACTGCTTAAAATGTCTCGGAATGGTTTTCAGATTACAAACATCAACTTGTTTTTGCAGACTCGATTCCCAATACATGCTCACAAATCCTCCTCTTAAATGGACGGGATGTCATGCCCACATATTTTAAACCACAAGGGCACTGGGCAATATATACCATCCCAACAGTGTTACAGTTAATGGAGTGTGTAATCCGATATTCTTTGTCCTCATTTTGATTTTTAAAAATTGTCGATCTCTCAATATTGGGGCATGCTACACATCTGCCACAAGGTGAACACCCCCAGGATGGACCCTTCGAACCAAAACACTTTTCGGGTTTTATACTTGAATGATGACTATGAATGATGAATGATGTACAAGCAAATCCTGAAGATTCTCTGCTTGTCTACAGGTCATTGGAGGGAAAGAAGGTAAATATTGTGAAAGAATCAGGTCCAATTTAAGGATATCCCAATATTTCATGAGTGTTTCATGCATTTCATGCCAATGTGTGTTAAAAGTGGAAATTAACCTCACCTTTTGTTGTGAATCTGAGAAACCTTTTTCTTTTAGCAATCTTGTTCTATAATCATCTCTTGCACCTTCATAACCATTACGTATCAAATTATGGTGATGTCCTCTTACTTTAAACCTCGTTGACAACTCCACAGCTCTCTTCTCAAAAGTCAATTGATTTGAACAAATCCATATAATTCTCAAAAATTGTCCCACTGGTATGTTTTCCAAAAGCTTCCTTGGATGTGCTGAACTTGCATGAAGTAATGAATTCACTGCTGTTTGTTTTCTAAAGAGATCAGAGTGGACAAAGCCTTGATCATCAACATCAAATTTAATATCCAAAAAGTCCATATTCATTCTCCCAGATTTAAACATAAGTTTCATATTGATGTTATTATCATTCAAATTAGCCATGAATGTCTCAAGGTCAGAAGTAGTACCATGCCAGATCATGACATCGTCAATATATCTGTTCCAGGTCTGGACCTGCTCAACCATATATACCGGGTCTGTAGGAAAGATTTTTTTCTCCCACCACCCTAAAAAAGATTTGTGTAAGTGGGCGCACAACAGGCACCCATGGCAGTACCTTGCAACTGTAAATCAAAAGAATCCCGAAAAAGTAAAAAAATTATGAGTTCGAACAAAATCCAAACAAATTAAAATAAATTCACAAAAATCTGAATCCAAATCTGATGAAAAAAGGAAAAAGTGTTTTGCTTCCAAACCACCCGTATGTTTGATTGTTGTGTAGAGTGATTCAAAATCACATGTTACAATCAACATGTCTGAATCCAATTGTATATCCTTCATCTTCCTAGGAATATCTGATGAATCCTTAACGTAAGACGGTAGAGTTTCCACAAAAGGCCGTAAGATGTAATCAATATATTTACAAAGTGGTTCACATAAATTGTTCTTACCCGACACTATGGGAAGTACAGGTGGTGTCACTGTATTCTTGTGAATCTTAGGCAAAAGATATAATGTTTCAAAATCGTTGGATCAACCGGCAGAAGACAATTATATTGCTGTTGTGTAAATAAACCCTTGCATAGAGCTTCTTCAAGAATAGTTGAAAGTTCCAACCTGAATTGGAAAAGGGGATTAAATTTGAGTTTCTTGTAATGTGATGAATCTCGCAATTGCCTCAAAGCTTCCTTTTCATACATCGCTCTTGACCAAAGAACAATGTTTATCCACAGGCTTAATCAATACATCTTTCCGTTGTTGTAATTCACGTATAGCGTTTCTCTCCTCTTTACTACAATTGTCATTAGTAATAGAGGGAGCAATTTTCTTGAATTCCTTCTCAACTAGCTCCACAACAAGATTAATGTTCGGATATATTGACAATGGAGGAAATTTTTTAGACTTTGGAAGCAAGGACATGCTAAATTTACCTTTCCTTTCATAGTCCTATTCATCCATTAAACTCTACAACATTTTAATCACTTCCTGTTCTTCATTTGTAGAAAAATATTCCAAATCCGTACCCTGATGAAAAATCTTTTTAAAAACAAGTTTACGTGCAAAGAGATGTAAATCTTTTACTCCTGTAAACAGATCAAATTTAGATTTCGGTGAAAAGGTTAAACCTCTACTCAAAACCTGTAATTATGCGTTGAAGAGTTGAATGTCGGATAGATTAATTACCTGTAAATTTGATCCCTGTACCACATTATTTGAATTTGCATATTGTCTTTTGCCAGTCGGTTTATTGAAAAAAACACTTTTCCTTTTGACATATCTCTTGGTCGAATTCCCCGATGAGGTAGAACCAACACTTGAAGACACATTACAAGATATTGAAGATGAACGTATCAGGCCAGATTGTTTCATCTGCCGCCATTTATAAGTACTAGTATTCTGCATGTCAAGTAAATCACGTTGACATTTTTCGATTTCCCAGATTTCATTTATTTATCTCAATTTGTAGAAAACTCCTCCACTTCCTTATGAAATAAACCAAGTGAATCCTGTGATAATATTTCACCCAATTGTTTTTCCAACACATCAATTTCCTTTGAGGTTTCCTCAAGAGACCGACGGTTCAAATCCACAATAAGTTGCATCAATGTATGAGAGCAAAATGTACAAGTCTTTTCCCATTTAGAACAAAAATCTTCATTGTCAAAACCACATGAGAGAAAGATTTGAATCTGTAAACCACGAGGGAGTAACCCTTTAGTCATTTAACTGGAAAGGGAAAACTGACTCCACCAAATCTTGATCCTCTGGTGTAAACAATTCTTATATTTCAATTTAATTTCCCTTAATTATAAATTGTCAGAATCACCAATATCCACATTACCACCAAAAATCACGTCGGCTTGTGAAAGCCATAACACCTCTTTCGACCGAAAATCCAATCTGATAAACGGGATAACCAAAATCTATCAAAAAAACACCAAAAAACAAAAACATAAGTAATAGGTTTGACAGAAACATCTAACTGCACCAAAAAAGACCATACAACTATATAAAACTAAATATACTTTATTACAAATTATTATAAAAATATAATAGATAAAATACATAAACCACACATATATAACAACCCAAAAATTGATGGCAATGTGAAAAATGGCACTTCACAATGAGTTCGTGGACCCGTATTTCTTGGAATACAACTTTTCTTTATTATAAACAATAGCTTTCTTAAAACGTTTCAGTTAAAAGCATTGCATATAGTACAGTCATGGCAGACTAGTAGCGTATGTTGCACAGACAAATAGGTAAATACCTTTCATAGAGCTTAAGAAGCGATCATTAGATGAGGAGCGCATGGACAACCGGTCGGGTGAACGCCGCAAGATTTCAACGTTTCAAGGGATCAACGCCCCCTCTTTCTCAAGCATGCGTGTTCTAGGTTTGCCTTCCCTTTTTTGCATATTTAAACCCCTTTTTGGTTAACCCCTTTGGGTTAAACAAAAAGAAATTATTTTTAAAAACACTTTGAAACTCAAATTTTTCATTGAGTTCCATTCGGGCTTTTGGAATCAAGAGACACTATCCAGTTTTGCTTCCCTTTTAGTAACTGTATTTTTAATCTGATCTACATTATTTCCTACAACACTATCGAGAAAACACCATTTAACCCCTGATACATTTGTCTTTGCTCAAAAAAATGTTTTGCTACAGAGGTTTCTCCGAGCTTTTACTTGTACCAGCATCAACCTCCTTTGTCTGTTTTTTTTTTGTTTTTGTTGTTTGTAGTTCCCAATTTTCACTTCTATGTTCATTAAGGCAAATTTTGATTTTCCTGCTGGTTTGACCAATATAGATCTGTCCGCATGGACATTTTAGCATATAATTACTGCTTTTGATTCACAAATTTTAGTATTTTTTAATGGGATTTGTACCCCTTCATTGGATGACAAATCTCAGATCCTTTTATTATAGAAGTGCAATTGAGACAATTCAGACATGGAATGTGCCCTTTTTTTGTGTTTGCAAAAAATGTTGTGTCTCAGTCCTGTTTGTTTCCCAAAACAGAAGAAACTAATGTGTCACCTAGGGAGCGACCCTTCTTGTAAAAAAAATCTCGGTGTTTGTGAGAACAAAAGAAAATTGTTCATCACTCTGCCCAAAATATTCCAGTTTTTACATAACTTTTCTTTATCAACTTAGCATGGTGGTCATATTTGGACAGATACTTAATCCTTTCTCTTTTCTTTTTTCTACTATAGGTCTATCCCTTAACAACTCATCCCTTGGTTTTTTCATGATTTCCTCCCCTAGTATTTCCAGTTCTTTTTTATTATAACCTCTGCACTAAATTTCTCTATTAATTTTTTAGTAGCCTCTATATATAACTCATCAGAGGAGCAAATCCATCTAGCACGGATAAATTGTCCTTTTGGTATACCCCTAAATACCTGGGGGGAATGGAAACTGGCTTTATGTAAGACATTATTTCGCTCAACTTTTTTGCTGAAAAGACTAGTAACAAAACCATCTATACCTTTATTAATCTCAACATCAAGATACTGTATTTTGCTGCTATGTTTTTTTCCATTGTGAAATTTGGGTAAGAGGAACATTTAAAAATGTTTAAGAAATTCCCTTTAAGGTGTTCTGCACTACCTCCCCAAAAAATAACATCGTCCACAATTTTTCTTTCCCAACTCACAATGGATGCAGCAAATCAGAGGAAAACACATACCGATCTCAAATCCAACCTATATAGGTTAGCTATGCTAGGGGCAGTTGGAGACCCCATAGAATCCCTTTTTGTTGCAAATAAATTTGTTCACCAAAACGAAAAAAAATTTTTGTTAGTATAATGTTTAACAAAGACATCAAAAAACTTATAAACGCATTAAACTAGAGTTGGATCTTCATTAATGCTTCACGTGCTGCTTGCAGTCCCTGATCAATGGGGATATTAGTATAGAGGGATTTAATTTTCCAGGGTAGCATGATGGTGACTTGTGTATGGTCTATAGTTTCCAAGGGGCCTGAGGAATTGCCCTGTACCTTTTAAGCAATGCAAGTGACGATCACCTGTTTTTGTAGGAAAACATCCACATATATTGCTAAGGGTTCCATAACAGAATTCACCCCGGAGACAATTGGTCTCCCGGGTGGATTCTGTAGGGACTTGTGGACCTTAGGGACTTGTTGCTAAATATGTATATGCGGACACATATCGAATATTAATGTGAAAAATGGCTCACACTGGACTGAATACAGATCAAAATACGTAACACATATAAAGTAATAGGCTCAGCAGTGCACAAAACTTATCTATTAACCCCTTACCGCCTGAGCCAGTTTTGGCCTCTCTGACAGAGCCCCATTTTTTAAATCTGTCATGTGTCACTTTATGTGAGAATAACTTTTTGACACTTTAACCTATCCATGTGATTCAGAGACTGTTTTCTCGTGACACATTGTGCTTTAAGATAGTGAGAAATTTTGGTCCAAAAAATGCTTGTTTATTTTTGAAAAATATCAAAGTATCGTGAAAAATTTAAAAAATGTACCAATTTCAAACTTAAAAAATTTCTGCTATAAGACAGATAGTTATTCTACTCAAAATAGTTTATAACTAGCATCTACCATATGTCTGCTGTAGTTTGGCAAAATTTTTTTTTTAAATGTCTTTTTTTTTTTTACGACATTTGGAGGGGTTTAGAAATTTTAGTAGTAATTTTAAAATTTCAAGAAAATTTGGAATATACATTTTTTAGGGACCAGTCCAGTTCTAACGTGACTTTGATTGACCTGTACCAATTTCAAACTAAAAAAATTTCAGCAATAAGACAGATAGTTATTCTACTCAAAATAGTTTATAACTAGCATCTACCATCTGTCTGCTGTAGTTTGGCATAATTTTTTTTAAATGTCTTTTTTTTTTACGACATTAGGGGGCTTAGAAATTTAGTAGTAATTTTAAAATTTTCAAGATAATTTGCAATTTTTTTGCAACATTTTTTTAGGGACCAGTCCAGTTCTAACGTGACTTTGATTGACCTGTATGTTAGATACCCGCATAAATAACCTCATCTAAGAAACTACACCCCTTAAAGTATTCAAAACCACATTTAGGAAGTTTATTAACCCATTAGCTGTTTCACAGGAATTAAAGCAAAGTGGAAGTGAAATTTCAAAATTTCACTTTTTTTTGCAGATTTTCAATTTTTATACATTATTCACAAGAATACGGTAAATGTGATCAGGGATATGAAACTTAATATTGATTCCCCAGATTCTGCCGTTTTCAGATATATTCCATATGTGGCCCTAGTGCGCTATTTGGCTCAACCACAAGCACCAGAATAGGAGGAGCAACTACTGGACTCTGGGGTCTCATTTTCAAAATGATTTTATTTGGGCGCCATTTCAGGTTTGCAGACGCCCTAAGGTGCTAAAACTTAATAAACTCCCCTAAAAATACCCCACATTGGAAACTACACCCCTTAAGGAATATATCCAGGGGTGTAGTGAGCATATCGACCCCACAGGTGTGTCACAACATTTTTTTAGCGTTAGGCTGTGAAAATGTAAAATATTTTTTTTTCCAACAATCTGCAATTTTAGCTGAAAATGTTTCATTTTTACAAGGCATCCTGGTAAAAAAGCATCCAAAACTTTGTTACGCAATTTCTTACAAGTTTGGCAATACCCTACATGTGGGTGTAAACTGCTGTTTGGAGGGAGTGTTATTTGGCTTTTGGAACGCAGATTTTGGTGGGGCCATGTCGCACTTACAAAGCCCCCAAAGTACCAGAACAGGTGAAACCTTTCAGAAGTCACCCCATTTTGGATTCAGCATGCCTCATAGATCTCATCAAGCGGTGTATTGTACATTTTGGGTGCACAGGTGTTCCAAAGTTTTTTTTGTTTTGCATTGGGCTATGAAAATGAGGGGAAACACAATTCCGCTATTGTTTTTTGGGCTTCAATTTTACAGCGTTTTGCCGTGGCATTATAAATGACAGGATATCTTTACTATGGGGGTTTGGTACAATTGCAATGATATAGATTTTATATAGTTTTTTTATGTTTTACTTTTAAAAACAATAGAAATAGGTCTATAAAAATTGCGTTTTTATGTTGTCCTGTTCTGATAGCCATAACGTTTTCAGTTTTCTGTATACAGAGCTGATTATGGGCTTGTTTTTTGTGGGATGTGTTGATGTTTTTATTAGTACCATTATGGGGGGCATATGCTGCTTTGATCACTTTTTATTAAGCTTTTTGTGAGGCATTTTGAACAAAATACAGCATTCCTGGTAGTGTTTTTTATTTTTATTTTTTACAGCGGTCATCGTGCAGTACAACTGACATGCTAGTATTACTCAGCAGGTCGATATGATTACAACGATACCCAATTTATATTTTTTTTATGTTTTACTGCTTTTACACAATAAAAAACACTTTTATTCAAAAAGGAAAAACATGTTTTTGCATTGCCATAGTCTGAGAGCAATAACTTTTTTATTTTTCTGTGTACGGAGATGTATAGAGGCTTATTTTTTGCCGGGTGAGTTGGCGTTTTTATTGGTATCATTTTTGGGGGGACAAGACTTTTTGATCAATTTAAATCCGTTTTTTTTGGAAGGCAGGGTGAAAACTGCAATCCAAGTAGGGTTTTTTTTTTTATTTTTAGCAGCACTCACCGTGCAGTATCCATGACCAGTTAGCTTTACTCTCTGGGTCGATACGATTACGGTGATACCCTATTTATATAGTTTTTTTTTTAATTTTGAAGCACTTTAAAAAAAAAAGGGTTTTTATTGTGTTAAATAATATTTTTGCATCGCTGTCTTCCCGAGACCATAACTTTTTTATTTTTCTGTATACAGAGACGTGTAAGGACTTTGTTTTTGCAGGATGACTGAACGTTTTAATTGGTTCAACTTTGGGGATTTATATGAGTTTTTGATCGCTTTTTATTCCATTTTATGTGCTGCAGGATGTACAAAAATTGCAATTCTGTGACTGTTTTTTGTTTTTGTTTTTTACGGGTTAATTAACCCATTAATTTATGGGTTAAATACGGGTTAATTAACGTGACAGATTTGTAGGGTGGGTCGTTACACACGCGGCGATACCAAATATGAGTACTTTACTTATTTTTTATCTTTTTTGGGGCGATTGGCGTTTGTAAAGGGGGAAAAGGCGGTGTAAAGTGTTTTTAATTTTATTTTTTTGTGTTTGTGTTTTACTTTTTTCTTTTTTTTTTTCCTTTTTCACATTTTTTTTTTCTTTTCCCAGTGGGGGGATTTGTAAAAAGCAAATCCCACTTGGGGAAAAGCAATCGTTAGATTGCTGTTTGAATTGGAGAATGTGCACAGCGTTTTCTGCCGTGCACAGGTCGCCATGTTAACTACTGACACCATGCCCACAATGCATTGTGGGCATGGTGACATCACCAGACTACCCATATGCTTTCAGAAAGCATCCGGGGAGTCCAGTAAGAGACCAGGGAGCGGCATCTCCGCCGCTTGCTGCGCCGATTGTAGGCAGGGGGAGCTCACTCCTCCTGCCTGCGCCCTTTATTAAACGCAGCCCTGACAGGCGCGGTAATGAAGCGTTTTACACCCGCGGGCCCGGAGCTCACTCCGGCCCGGGGTGATGGGGCATGAAGCCAGCGGTAATTTACCGCTGGTTCCATGTCGCGATCGTGCGCGGCTTGCCCGCAATCCCACGCGATCACCAGGACGTATGAATACGTCCATTTGAGGGAAGTCACTTCCCGCTAGGGCGTATGCATACGTCCAATGTCGGAAAGGGGTTAATGTATGCACAAATAATAAATATAGAACAGTTCGGCAAACTACCAAGACACATAGTAAGATACAGACCAAATGTTAGGCAGAAAAGAGACCCCAATGCACGTTTCACCACCCGGCTTCATCAGGGGGTAACGCATGGTCTGTTGTCATGGTATTTAAATACATACTAACCAATGAAGAATGGACGCGCCCCGACGCCTGCGGCACACCACCCCTCACATGTAAAGATGCCGGAAGCCGGAAGTTTCCACTAAGCAGGCGTCGGCATGGTGTCATTGCACGACGCATGTGCAGTGGAAGCAGGACCACAACAAAATGGCGATTCATAACGGAGGAGACACAGACTACAGAAAACAACATACAGGAAAATACGGACCAAAAAACACACTAAAACATAAAAAAAGGAACAAAGGAGAATAATAAAAGAAAAAAAAAAAAAAAGGACAAAAAAAGGGGAAAAGGGAAAACCTCCCACAACTTTTAAAAAACACATAATAATAACAACAGGTAAAAACACCCATTACCCAATTGTAGTATGTGCATAAATAAATAAATATCTTAAATAGTACATTATATTATATTGTTTAGTGATCTATTGAATCAATTCAATTTTGAGAAGAAAGCTGTGGGGGTTGTCAACGGGCTTTAAAGGGGGTTCTCTACTACTTGTTTTATCCACCCAGTCCTGTTTTTCTTTGGTTTCATTTTGAATCGGGGCGGGTTTACTGGGTTTTTACTAGGCTCAGTAGAAACCAGGCTGTAGTAGCACCACACGGGAGCCCATCAGGGGGATACAAAAGTCGTAGCAACACCCAGAGCTGAGCACCCTACAAGAAGGGGTATCTGGGAATAGGTAGGACACTGTTTAAAGGACAAAAATTGCAAAATGACTTGTTTTTGCAAGATTTGAAAATAAAAAGCAAACCTTGAGTGAGACAACCCTTTTAAAGAAAGAGGATTTCACCCTAAATGGAAACGGAAAGGTTTTTAAAAGTGAAGAGATGCTGATAAACAAAATTTCTAAAAAAAAAAAAGGTTTCTCGATTCACAAAAAAGGTAGGTTAATTTCCGCTTTTTAAAAACTTGGCATGAAAATGCTGAACGTCATGAATATTGCGATATTCTTAAATCCGGGGGCCCCAAATTTTTTCACAATATTTTCCCTTTTTCCCTCCAATGACCCCGTAGACAAGCGAGAATCTTTCAGGATTTCTTGACATCATTCATATTCATAGTCATCATTAAGTATAAAACCCGAAAAGTTTTTTGGGGTTCAAAGGGCCACCGGGGGTTGTTACCTTGTGGCAGATTGTGCATTTTCCAAAATTGAGGATCGACAATTTTTAAAAATCAAAAGGGGACAAAAATTGGGATTCACACTCCATTTCTGTAACACTTTGGGAGGTATATTTGCCCGTCCCTTGTTTTAAAATATGTGGGCAGAAATCCCGCCATTTTAAGGGGATTCGTGGATGTATTGGGAAAAGGTTGCAAAAATAAGGGTTTAATGTCTGTATCAAAAAACTATTTCAGAATTTTTAAAAATTTTTGACTGTGACTCAAGTGAATACCATTTAAGGGATTGACAAATTTTCTTTAATCAACGAGGGGCAACGGGGAAAAAAATCCTTGCCCAAGGAGACACGGTGGATTCATGTTTTAGAACGCGCACCAAAGGGTTTAAAATTTAAAATTCAGTTTTGTTCCCTTTTTGAATAATTGTTTTTGTAAATGTTATTCTTGTTCTGTTTTTAATTTATTGCTTTTCAAGTTACAGTGTTCGCATTATGGGTGCCGTACTTGGAGTGATTATTTACATTGTTCATCGGTGTCAAGTAATTCCCTTACCAACGTTGCTTTTGATGATAAATAATAATGGATGCACCTGTTTTTTCAAGAATCAGAAATGAAAGAAAGAAATGAAAAATTTGAGACAAAAAAAAACTTTATTTGTGTTTGCCCCCTTTTTTTTTTTTTTCCACTTTTTTTTTTTTCACCCCCCCCCTTTTTTTAAAAACCCCCCTTTAGAGATGGGGGGAAATTGATTCAAATAAGGGGAATTTCCCGTTTAGAATTTTCAGGGGGGATTCCGGGAACGAAGCGTCTTTTTTATTGGAAAAAATGGTCTGACACATGGCTTGACATGGGGAGAACTTTTGGGTGAAAAAAGGGAAACCCAACCTCAATGACATGTGCAAAAAGAAGCCAATCAGCGACCGGCCGGGCTTTTGTGACACACGGGCCCTATAAATAAGGGCCCGCCATCAAAAATCCTCCATTTCCCCAACGTCTTCCAGGCAAAAAGCATTTTTTCAGGGCTTGCAGAACTATATTGAACTTATTGTAAAAAAAAAACCCTCTTTTTAAAATCAGTGATTTGGGGGAAAATCTTCACAATTTTTGTGTTTTTACACACTTTTTTACCAAGGTTTTATTTTTTTGGGTTTTAGTTTGTGGGTGTTCCCCCCACTAAAGTCCAAGGTAGGTGTACTTCTGCCCCAATTTTAAGCTCAATTACATCGGTTTTTTCTGTAGGAAAATTTAAACAAAAAGGCAAAATTTTAAACCCCCTTTTAATTATGGGTTAATTTGAAACCTAAAATACAGGGTGCCTTTTTTTTTGCCCCCTATGGGCAATTTACATCTTTTTTTTTTTCTGTACGATATTTCTCCCCAAGGTTTAAATTTTTAACTTCTTGATTATGTGGTAATTTGGCCCTAAAGAAACGGGGTTGCCCTGTTTTTTTTTGGGCCCCCCTAAAACGCAAAATTTACATCTTTTTTTTTCTGTACGATTTTTCCCATAAAAAAGGCTTAATTTAACTTCTTGATTGTGCGCAAATTTTGGACTAAAGTACGGGGGTGTCTTTTTTTTTTTGGGTCCACTATCGCCTAATTTACATCGGGTTTTTCTGAAACAATTTTTCATACACAAGGTTAATTTAATTTTTTGATCAAATAGTATGTCAAACAGAGAAGGGGCAGGCCCTTTCCCCGGGGGGGGGGGGGGGGAGGGGCGGGTGGCACAAACTTTCGGGGACGGGCAAAAGGTTCGCGCACGGGAAAAGGGGCCCGTGAGGGAGGCCAGAACCGTTTGATGTCTTTCCAAAGGGGCCGTGTTTTTTAAAAGGGGTTTTCTTGATTGGTTGACTAGGTTCCATTTCCTCCCAATGACTCTGATAACCCCAGCCAAGTTTCGGTGGGAACGTCAAAACACAACCCTTATTGGAAAGGCCCGGGGAGCGGGTCAGCGGCCCTCCCCGGGTCCTAAACCCGCCTCTGCCCCCCTTCATTTTCCCCTCACCAAAGAAATCTACTATGTGGCTGGCTCACGCCTTTAAAAATACAGGAAAAAACTCTTTGAGGACAGTCAGCACTGTTTGGAAAGCGAAGGGGTTTGGGACAGACATCCGCTGCTTCATAGTGATGGTGAGTGGAGGGGATTTTTTTGGGTTGAAAAGCATCGGGCTCGCCTAATAAAACCGTTAGGGGGAATACAGTGCCCGGGCAAACACAAATCGTTTGGACGATGTAAAACGATCGCATTTGGGAACCCGGGGTGAAGCAAGAGTTTCATCACAATCGGGAGAGGAGGGGTGGGCTTGCGCTCGGGCAGCGCGCAGCCAGCAATCGCTAGTGTAAAAACCCGCTTCACAGGTCCAAGAAATCGGCACGGGGCCACGAGGCGCAGGGGTATATCACTCATAAACTTTGGCGGAAAAAACACCTACTCGGGGGTGGGCTTTTTTTTTGCTAGGAACCAAGGACCCGAACATGTGTTTTAGTAGAATCTGTGGCAAAAGTGAAGCGGGGCCGGGGAGCTAACATTGAAACCAGCTCTGCTCAACCATGCAGCGCACACACCATGGCCGGAAAAACTTGTCTCAGATGTGGTGTCCATCCTCCCCGCCAAAACAACACAGCAGCACTCAGTGGCACGCATGCCTTTCAGCCTAAAGGGTTTCCCCCACCTCTCCGAAGGAGCTGTTGTCTTTCCCATCATCTCCCAGTCCAGATCTCCTGTCCTGCCACTCATGGCGCCAGGAGTTTTTCAAAAGGGCGATTTCCAAGAAAAACAGTATCCCTCCAACCACCTAAGGTCAAAGCTGACCGTGCCCTGTCCAATTTTGTTTTGACGCAGTCCATCCCTTTTCCCAATGGGGACTCACACCTTTCAGAGAACTAAGGGCTTGTAGCGAGCCAAGGGGGAGAGTTCCAACCCAAATTTTTTCTTTTCCAAAAAGGCAGTACCAGCCCTTCAAAATAGTAAACGAAGGTGGTCCGGGTCCTTGAGCCTATCGTTTTTTTCCCAAAGGTGCAGGCAGGTGGATCGTGGACTTAACTACGTCAGGGACAGACATGCCTTTACAGCCCACGGGTGAATGTGCTTCCGGCCCATCCACCAAAACGGGACATGAGGCCCGTTTTCCCTCCTTTTGTCAAACTGCTGCCCTGTGAAAATTTCCGTCCCTCCTCCCCACCACCTCACCTCCAAAAGTCAAAGTGCTGCCCACAACCACATGTCGGGGCAAAGCGGGGTATCAGTTCAAACACCGGGTTTGCCGGGGCAAAGGGAGTTACACAGGGAAGGAACGTCCCTCATGCAAAAAGAAACGTGTTGGCTTTTTTTCCTTTTTGGGACAACGCAAATGGGAAACCATGGTGAAGAAAATAAAGGAACAGGTGTCCGTGCTGCGCTGAGGAGGGGATGACCCAGCGCCCCCTGCAGGGCGCACATTTTCAATCTATTGTCAAACTTTTCCGAATCTTCCACCCTCTTCAAGACTTTCAAAAAAAATGGCCAGGAAACCATCACTTTATCAATTCCTACAAAGCCAAGCACACCCTCCTTGACTGCAGTGGCAAGGGCCTCCCCCAACAAGACTGATACTTTCCACCCTTGAAACCCAGCGTCCCATATTTTGGACCGACCTATGAAGAGAGAAAGGCTATTAATTTTTTTTTTTTTATGATCCAAGCGGCAGGATATCCACTTTTAATTTTGATGTCATGGGGTGACACTCCGTTTGCTCACGCCCTTTGAGGAGGGGGAATTATTTTGTCAGTCGCCAGGGCTATGGGATGAATAACGTAATTCCACCCCTTTCATGTCCCGGGCAATCGCAAAATCTGTCTATAAGGTACTGGAACGGGCGACTACTCTCATGGCCATGTGAGTCCAGTGGGGGGGAAATTTGGGGGAGGAGGGCATTGGACACAACAGTGTCTGGTGAAATGAGTGGTTTTCTACTCAGGTACAGGGGAGGGGGAGCAGCCAGAGGAGGGAGAGAAGAAAGAGGAAGACAGCAGATGACCCCAAAACCCTCGGGGCAGTTAAAAAGGGAGATGGAGGCAGGGGGTTCCCCAGAGCACTTGCGCACCATTCCCCAGCAGCGATTTTTCCGGGGTAGTGACAGCCGAAAGTCACCATCCGCAGAGGGATGACTTCTGGCCTCAACCCTCTTGGGCCCTTGCTAAACCCTCCAAAATGGGAGCCTTTTTTCCAGCTGGGGAAGGGAGGGGGAAAAATGGCTACTATAGAAAATCCTGTATAGTCAGTTGCCGCTTCCTAGTCGGCATCGTCCATCCTCGGGAGGTCGACCGGGGGTTTTCCCCAAAGCTCACAACCACTGCCCCGGCGCTGTGGGGAGGTTGGAGGGAGGAGCAGTACCAGCTCCTCAGCACAGCCTAATCTGGATCGATGAAGAGCACTTCCTTCACCCACCTAGTGAGAGAATACTCACAGCAGCAGCAGGACCCTGGGCCCGACCCTAAACCACAGGGGGTGGCCTACTTACGCACCTGCCCCCCCCAGGTAGATTCCCTGGGCTACGGGCACCAAAATGGATGTGTGGCCACAACTTGCCGAGTTTTGCACGGAAAGTTTCCTGCCTGCCAGAGTTGCAAAACAAGTGGGTTCATGCGGCGGGGGGCCCTCGGTTACCCATGGAGAACCCCCTTTTTCCCCTGAAATGTGGAAATTGAGCATTGTCAAGATGAAACAGCCGTGGAAAACGCCAGATTTCCACACACCAAGCCTTAGCATCAATTTAAACACCATGACACTCCCCAAAACATTGAGAAAATTTTCTGGATTCTAACTACCTGCCTCAGCCACTATTCGCTGCTGTCACCCACCTGATGCTGCACATCGCTGCCATTGCTCCACCCTCCCACCACTTTACCAGGGGCTGGAGTTCCAACCCCCCCACATCTGCATTATGCCCTCTCTGACCCCCAGCTGCTGCTGCTGCCGCCACCTCCACACCTGTCATTGTGCCACCTATGCCTTAACTGCTGCTGCCACCACCTCCACCTCGTCAAATGCCACTCGTGGGCCCACTCATGTTTCTCCACCTCCAAATTTGTCATTGTGCCACTTGGGCTCCTGAAGTTGCTGACCCCAAATTTGTCATTGTCTATGCTGCTGCCAACTGACCGCTGTCTCACTGGAACACCCTGTGGTTCCCTAATGCTGTTTCCACCCTCCACCACTCTATGATGTTGCGACTATGTTTGGTTTCCCCCTTCTTATCATCTGTCAGAAGGAATGAAAAGGAGCAAGATTGCCTTATGATTAGCTAGCCAAAGGCAGGAGTGGATACAGAACACAGAAGACATGCAAATATCCCATTTACTGATCATCTCTGTTTTGGATCAACTACTGTTTGTTTCTGGCTTTAGCAATACTGATAGATTATTGACCAATTGAAAGCAGACACTAACGAATGAAAAGAAGGGCAGAATGATCAGTGACGTCAACGCAAAATTACTGCCGACACCCTCTCCACTCTTTCGGGGGGTTTCTACATGTATCAGCGTTTAACAGAACAGGTTCTGTGATAATCTGTGGAATCATCTGATGTCAGTGTAAAAGGAGTACGCTCTTTGACGTTATAGTAGGATTCTGGCCCTCAGCTCGGTTCTTTCAAGCTGACGCTGATGTTACCTTGTTAGGTTGCGTTCCCGCTTCACTTACTTGGTCAGTTTTGCCCCTGTAAGGGCCCAGGGAACTGAAGAGTGAAGCGATTCTGAGAGCGGCGGCAGTCATGTGCGTGTCATACTAAAACACAGCATTGTATGAAGACCAAACCAAGCTCCCTCTGCATATTTGAGCATGGCACAATGTTCTACAACACCCTACAGGCTTTCGGCAGCCAGGAAATAGCTGTTTTTTTTTAACGCAATTCGCCACAAATAAATTCGGGTCGAAACTATTTTTGTCGGAAAATTCGGCGAATTCGACAAATCAAATTTTTGAGAAATTCTTCCATCTCTAACCCCTTTTATCACATTTTCATGATAGTGGTCTATCATGTCTTATTTATATATCATGCACTTTTCACTTTTCTTGATAGATTTGGGTGTTATTGTATTTAATTATTAAATTCAAAAGGAAGAATTCTCCCGCTCTCTCATCTTCATATTAATACATCTTCTTTATTAGGTAAAGATTAAAAATCCATAATGGCACAAAACATTCTTACGCGTTTCGGGTAACTATACCCTTAATCATAGCATGAGCTGTTGTGCAAAAGTACAAACTATATATCCCTTATCCGGAAATGACGAATTACCCACTGCAACATGGTCACATGATAAACAAGACACATATTGAATAAAATAAAAACACATTAAAAATACTACAATTATGAATGTCTAATAATAATACAAAAGATCATTTCTATAATTCAGACCATATGGTACCCTGGTGTTCAGTTTAAAAATCCAAAATGTTTCTCGATTAAGAAGTAATTGTTTTAAATTCCCTCCTCGGGGACCAAGTTTAACCCTTCTATGCCAAAGAATTGGAAGTGAGTTTATGTCGAATTTGTCCAAGAAACAGAGATCCGCTCTGAAACAGCTAATGAGGGAGAAAAATATTGTAATAAAAATGGCGGACAAGGGGGCAAGATGGTTGTTTTTGGATAGCGAGACATACAAACAGGCTGCTTTGGAAATTTTGGAGGATGAATCAACATAAATGAGGCTTAAAAAGTGATCCAACAAAAAATAGCAAATTTGCCACATACTTAAGGAAGGCTTGTACAGGGAGTTATAGATGATAAAAAATTACTACCTATGGTGGAAAATCCAGTAACACCCATTTTCCATGGTCTTCCTAAATTAAAATAAATCTACCACCTTGCCCCCTTTGAGACCCATCATAGCGGGTATTGGATCTCTGAATGAGAGAATTTGTGCTTGGGTAGATAGCATATTGCAACCTTTAGTTGTGTGCACCCCGAGTATATAAAGGACAGTACACCAAGTGTTGAAGACTTTAGTGATTTGTTGGAAAGATAATTTTTTGTGGATGACATGCGATGGTTTGCTCTCTTTAAAATTTCCCCATCCCACACGATTTGGCATTAACTGCCTTGGCACACCACCTATATATGATGATTCCCTATTCAGAAGAACCATTGAATTTGTTTTACAGGTTGTTGATTATTTACTTAAAACCCTAATTACTTTATTTTCAAAGGGGTTTTACTATTTACAAAATGCAGGGTGCTCCCCATTGGGAGCCAAGTTCTCCCCCTCTTTGGCCAACTTATACATGGCCTGGTGGGAGGAGAAGTGTATTTTTTCAGTAAATAACCCTTTTTTTGGAAATATTAGATATTTTGGAAGATTTATCGATGATGTTCTGGTGGTGTGGGAAGGTGATGTTTTGGATGCTGATAGATTTGTCATGTATTTGAATATTAATGAGTTAAATTTAAAATTTACCTCTATCACGAGCAAATATGGTATCCATTTTTTGGATATCAATTTGTACATTAAAAAAAACAACGTAATGTACCTTTATTAAATAGGAAAAATGTAGCTGGAAATACAGTTTTACATGCCAGGAGCAATCATCCAGATCACACCTTAAAAGCTATACCTGTGGGGGAGTTCGTCAGAGCCAGACGGCTGTGTTCGGACAATAAGGAGTTGAATATACAAAATAATATTATCCGGACTCGATTAAAAGAAAGAGGTTATCCCAAATGGAACATTGAAAGAGCTCAACATTTAGTGGCAACAAAGAAAAAAAGGAGGGATTTAATTTGTACTCGGCAGTGTAGAAGGAAACAGAATGAAGTGTCGACCCCTCTGACATTCTCTACGTCTTACAGTAATCAATATAAACAAATTGTTAAACTCATACAAAAAAATTTACCTATTTTGTGTCAGGACAGTATAACAGCGAAGGTTTTAGAAGGAGGGGTGAGATATGTGCCTAGACGTGGGAAGTCCTTGGCGACAATGTTGTCACCTAGCTTTTTTGATGATGTTACACAAGATACTACATGGCTATCAGTCAAAGGCAATTTCCAGTGTAGAGGATTGCGGTGTAACATGTGTAAATACACTGAACATGTCACACATTTTTCGGCTCGTCAGGGAGACAATACGTACCAAATAGATGGTTTCATTAATTGCAACTCGGAAGCAGTGGTTTATGCGATCAGATGTCGGGATTGTGATCTAATGCATGTGGGTCATACTATGAGAAAATTAAAACGTAGAATTTACGAGCATATTTCCCATATATTGCATACGGGTCATGTTAGCATCTCGGGAGCGTCTAAGCATTTTTTAACCGTTCACGAAGGTGATTTATCTCATCACTCTTCTTTGGCATAGAAAGGGTTAAACTTGGTCCCCGATGGAGGGAATTAAAACAATTACTTCTTAATCGAGAAACATTTGGATTTTTAAACTGAACACCAGGTACCATAATGGTCTGAATTATAGAAATGATCTTTTGTATTATTATAGACATTCATATTGTATATTTTTTAATGTGTTTTTATTTTATTCAATATGTGTCTTGTTTATCATGTGACCATGTTGCAGTGGGAATTCGTCATATTCCGATAAGGGATATATAGTTTGTACTTTTGCACAACAGCTCATGCTATGATTAAGGTATAGTTACCCGAAACGCGTAAGAATGTTTTGTGCCATTATGGATTTTTTAATCTTTACCTAATAAAGAAGATGTATTAATATGAAGATGAGAGAGCGGGATAATTTCTCCTTTTGAATTTACTAGTTGTATTGCCCTTTGGATCCACGGGTTTTCTCCGGGCTCCTCACATCTACCACGCTTTAGAATTACTAACGCCCAGGATTGATTGATTGCAGTTCACAAGCCTCTACATGGAACAAGGGTGAAGCGGTCTGTCTCTCTTCTCTTGCACATTTGTATTTAATTATAATAATGTCAAAAAAAAAATTGTCCTTTATGTTTATTTTATTTTATCTGTGTTCTTATTGTATTGTCGGGGGTCGTTTGCCAACACTGGGGGTCACCCGTTTGTCCCGGTACTCCAAATCACGATCAGGGGAACACGTATCGGCCGATAGAAACTGAGTCAGACACAGAGTTCTGGTTCAAATCTCATTCATGTTCCAAGTAATTCTAACAATACAATGCATTACACACATATTTATATGATCTGTAATCAAGCAAGCGCAGGCGCGATAGGGGCGAGAGGAACGGATATATGTCCATATTTAGGCAGCTTCTGAGTAAAAAGTCTCTGGGATTGCATCAGTCGAAACTCAGTTGATTTCCAGTAAAACGAAACTTAAGGAAGGGAAATGATAACCAGATGTCACATCCTGGGGAAACTGATAACAAGATGTTACATCCTGGACCGCAACCATCTTAAATGCTTCATATTGTGCTGTATCATTCTCGACAAAATGGATTCCACTTTTATCTGAGATGTCTTTTTAAGGAGAAAAGCTTGGGATTTCATAACTAATATGCTTTGCAGTATTAGTTTAAACCTCTTAACCCTCACAGTATTTTAGTGTTGATATTATGATGTGATTAGATTATCCTTTTTATTAGTATATGTTGGTGGTATAGGTCACTATACAATATAATATAATGTACTATTTAAGATATTTATTTATTTATGCACATACTACAATTGGGTAATGGGTGTTTTCATACCTTGTCATGTTATTATTATGTGTATTATAAGTTGTGGTAGGTTTCCTTTCCCTTTCTTGTCCTTTTTTTTTTTGTTTCTTGTGTATTCATTCCCAGTATGTTCCTATTTTCATGTATTTTAGTGTGTTATTTGGTCCGTATTTTCCTGTATGTTGTTTTCTGTAGTCTGTGTCTCCTCCGGTGTGGATCGCCATTTAGTTGTGGTCATGCTTCCACTGAGCATTCTCTGTGCAATGACGCCGTGCCGGCGCATGTTTAGTGAAAACTTCCGGCATCTTTGCAGGCGTGGGGTAGTGCGCCGCAGGCATCGCGGCGCGTCCATTGTTGCGCTGGCGGATTCCGGTTGGTCTGGAGTTTTTTTACGGGTGGAGACACGATCTACAGCTTTATACAACAGTTGTGTTCTATTATCCTCATTGGTTAGTGTGTATTTAAATACCATGACAGCAGACCATGCATTACCCACTGACAAAACCGGGTGGTGAAATGCGCGTTGGGATCTCTCTTTTGCCTCACATTTGGTCTGTATCTTACTATGAGTTATTATAGGTCTTGGTAGTTTGCCATACTATTCTATATTTATTATTTGTCCATACATTAATAGATAGGTTTTGTGCACTGCTGAGCCTATTACTTTATATGTGTTAAGTAATGTGATCTGTATTCAGTCCAGTGTGAGCCATTTTTCACATTGCCATAATTTTTTGTGTTGTTATATATGTGTGGTTTATGTATTTTATCTATTATATTTTTATAATAATTTGTATTAAAGTATATTTAGTTTTATATAGGTTTTGGTCTTTTTTGGTGCAGTTAGTTGTTTCTGTCAAACCTATTACTTATGTTTTTGCTTTTTGGTGTTTTTTGATAGATTTTGGTTATTCCGTTTATCAGAATGGATTTTTGGTCCAAAGAGGCGTTATGGCTTTCACAAGTGATTTTTGGTGGCAATGTGGATATTGGTAATTCTGACAATATATCATTAAGCGAAATTAAATTGAAATATAAGAATTGTGTACATCGGAGGATCAAGATTTGGTGGAATCAGGTTTCCCTCTATAATTATTTGGCCAAGGGGTTACTCCCTCGTGGTTTGTGGATTCAAATCTTTCCCTCATATGGTTTTGATAATGAAGATGTTTGCTCGAAATGGGAAGAGACATGTACACTTTGCTCTCGCACTTTGATGCAGTTGATTGTGGATTTGAACCTTCGATCTCTTGAAGAAACCTCAGTGGAAATTGATGTGTTGGAAAAACAATTGGGTGTAATTTTATCACAGGATTCACTTGGTTTATTTCATAAGGAAGTGGAGTAGTTTTCTGCAATTTGGGAAAAACAAATTAAATCTGGGAAATCGAAAAAATTTCAACGTGATTTACTTGACATGAAGAATAATAGGATTTATAAATGGCAGCAGAAGAAACAATCTGGCCTGATATGTTCATCTTCAATATCTTCTAATGTGTCTTCTAGTGTTGGTTCTACCTCATTGGGGAATTCGACCAAGAGATATGTCAAAAGGAAACCGACTGGCAAAAGACAATATGTGAATTCAAATGATGTGGTACAGGGATCAAATTTACAGGTAATTAATCTATCTGACTTTCAACTCTCCAACACACAATTACAGGTTTTGAGTAGAGGTTTAACCTTTTCACTGACATCTAAATTTAATCTGTTTACAGGAGTAAAAGATTTACATCTCTTTGTACATAAACTTGTTTTTAAAAAGATTTTCCATCAGGGTACGGATTTGGAATATTTTTCTATAAATGAAGAACAGGAAGCGATTAAAATGTTGTAGAGGTTAATGGTCGAACAGGACTCTGGAAGGAAAGGTAAGTTTCCCATGTCCTTGCTTCCAAAGTCTAAAAAATTTCCTCCCTTGTCAATATATCCGAACATTAATCTTTTTGTGGAGCTAGTTAAGAAGGAATTCAAGAAAATTGCTCCCTCTATTACTAATGGCAATTGTAGTAAAGAGGTGAGAAACGCTATACATGAATTACAACAACGGAAAGATGTAGTGATTAAGCCTGCGGATAAAGGGGGTAATATTGTACCTTGGCCAAGAACGATGTATGAAAAGGAAGCTTTGAGGCAATTGCGAGATTCATCACATTACAAGAAACTCACATTTAATCCCCTTTCCAATTCAGGTTGGAACTTTTAACTATTCTTGAAGAAGCTCTAAGCAAGGGTTTTATTACTCAACAGCAATTCAATTGTCTTTTGCCGGTTGATCCGACAATTACAACACTATAACATTTACCCAAGATTCAGAAGAATGCATCAATACCACCTGGACGTCCCATAGTTTTGGGAAAGAACAACTTATGCGAACCACTTTGCAAATTCATTGACTACATACTACGACCTTTTGTAGTAACTCTGCCCTCCTATGTTAAGGATTCATCAGATATTCCTAGGAAAATGAAGGAAATACAATTGGATCCAGACGTGTTGATTGTGACATGTGATGTTGAATTACTGTATACATCAATTAAGCATATGGATGGTTTGGAAGCAATATGCTTTTACCTTTTTTCATCAGATTGGATTCAGATTTTTGTGAATTTACTTTCATTTGTTTGGATTTTGTTCATACTCATAATTTTTACTTTTTCGGGATTCTTTTTATTTATAGTTGCAAGGTACAGCTATGGGTGCTTGCTGAGCGCCCACTTACACAAATCTATTTTTAGCGTGGTGGGAGAAAAAAATCTTTCTCACAGACCCGGTGCATATGGTGGAGAAGGTCCAAACCTGGAATAGGTATATCGATAATGTAATCATGATCTGGCATGGTATGACTTCTGACCTTGAGACATTCATGACTAATTTGAATGATAATAACATCAATATGAAACTTACGTTTAAATCTGGGAGAACGAATATGGACTTTTTGGATATTAAATTTGATGTTGATGATCAAGGCTTTGTCCACTCTGATCTCTTTAGAAAACAAACAGCAGTGAATTCATTACTTCATGCAAGTTCAGCACATCCAAGAAAGCTTTTGGAAAACATACCAGTGGGACAATTCTTGAGAATTAAACGGATTTGTTCAAATCAATTGACTTTTGAGAAGAGAGCTGTGGAGTTTTCAACGAGGTTTAAAGTAAGAGGACATCACCATAAATGGATACGGAAAGGTTATGAACGAGCAAGAGATGCTGATAGAACAAGATTGCTAAAAGAAAAATATTTCTCAGATTCACAACAAAAGGTGAGGTTCATTTCCACCGTTAACACACATTGGCATGAAATGCATGAAGCACCGATGAAATATTGGGATATCCTTAAATTGTTCATGATTCTTTCACAATATTTACCTTCTTCCCTCCAATGACCTGTAGACGAGCAAAAAATCTTCCGGATTTGCTTGTACATAGTTGTCATTTAGGTATAAAACCAGAAATGTGTTTTGGCTTGAAGGGTCCATCCTGGGGGTGTTCACCTTGTGGCAGATGTGTAGTATGTCCAATATTGAGAGATCGACAATTTTTAAAAATCAAAATAAGTACAAAGAATATCGGATTACACACTAAATTAACTGTAACACTGTTGGGGTGGTATATAAGGCCCAGTGCCCTTGTGGCTTAAAATATGCGGGCATGACATCCCATCCCTTTAAGAGGAGGATTCGTAAGCATGTGTTGGGACTTGAATCTGCAAAAATAGAGGTTGTTGTCTGCAATCTTAAAACCATTCCGAGACATTTTAAGCAGTTTCATGACTGTGACTCAAGTGTAATACGATTTATAGGTACTGACAGAATTTTGTTTAATCACCGAGGTGGCAACTGGAAAAAGATCCTTGCCCAACGTGAGACACGGTGGATTCATGTTTTAGACACTTTAGCACCAAAGGGCTTAAATGAATCACTCAGTTTCGTTCCCTTTTTGTAATAATTCGTTCCCTTTTTGTAAATATTAATTTTTTATAAGTTTTTAATTTATTATTTTTTAAGTTAATTCCCTTACCAACGTTGCTTTGAATGATAAATAATGATGGATGTACCTGTTTTTTCTCGAATCAGAAATGAAAGAAAGAAATGAAGAAATTAGAGACAAAATAATCAAGTACTGTATTTGTGTTATGTCCCAATTTTTTTACAACTTTGTGAGTTTCACAATCCAATTTTTATCACCCCTTTCATCACGTTTTCATGATAGTGGTCTATCATGTCTTATATATATATTATGCACTTTTCCTGATACTTTTTACTGTCATGTTTTTTTTGTCCTTTATGTTTATTTTATCTGTGTTTTTATTGTATTTTAGTGTTGATATTATGATGTGATTAGATTAACATTTTTATTTGTATGTGTTGTTGTATAGATCACTATACAATATAATATAATGTGCTATTTATGATATTTATTTTTTTATGCTCATACTATAATTGGGTAATGGTTGTTTTCATACCTTGTCATGTTATTATTATGTGTGTTATAAGTAGAGATGGGCGAATCGATTCTAACGAAGTGGAATTCGTTTAGAATTTCAGGAAAGCTTAGATTCTGAACGAAGTCGAAGTTTGGGGTGATTCGCGGGAACGAAGCGTGTTTTTTTTTGTAAAAAGGCTGCGAGCACATGGGTTACATGGGCAAAAAGGCTGGGAGGAAGAAAGGCGACCCACATGACAGTCAGAGATGAAGAATAAAGGGACCGGGGGGATTCATGACGTCCCCGCCCTATAAAAGTCCGGGGCCGCTGGTGCCCCAAAACTCCTCTCACGTGCTGTATGGGGAAGGGTGCTGCCCGCGGCTGTGAGATATCTCATACTAAAGAATACTTTTATGCAGCGATTTTTGGGGGGGTGTACAGCTTGTCTCAGGGGATGCTTCTTTACGTTCTAACTGATTTTGTGGGGTATTGGAACTGATTCCCGTGTGCTTTCCAATTCCGCATAAAACTTTTTAAATGCTATCTGCTCAGTTCTGGAACATTGAATACCAAAGGGGTTATCTAACCCAGTTCCTTTTGAATTCAGTAAAAAAACAGCTTTTTTTTACAACCAAATACCACAAATTTTTTGGGTTGCTCATTTTTTGCGCAATTTAGATCCAAAGGGATTAACAAAATATTTTTCTGCGTTGTACTTAGTAAAAAAAACGTTTCTTTTCACTGCCAAAAGAAGAAATTCTGTGATAATTAACCCAAGGGTTAATTAAGCCTTTTTTGGTTTTTATATTCATTAAAATACACAGTGTTTTTAAACGGCACAACAAGTACTTTTTTCCGGGCCATTTGTGGAGCGAAATTTTTAAACCCAAGGGTTACCCAAGCTTGTTAGTGGGTTCTTTTGGAGTAAAATACGGGTGTGTTTTATCATAACAATATCTTCATCAAACGGTCTGTACTTTTAGAAAAACAGTTATCAGACAGAGAGGTGGCAGGTCTTCAATCAGTTTGGCAGTGGCAAAACATTGCGGGAGAGGCTCAGGTCGAAAGCAAGAAAGGGGACGTCGCAGCGGGGGTCATGGGTGAGGCCGAAGGCCCCGGTGTCACTGGGGGCCATGGTTTTAGCCCCCCAAATGGTTCTTGATTGGGTTTTGCTAGGTCATCCACTTCCTCCCAGATACACCCGAAAAAACCTAGCCAAGAGTCGGGGGGAACATCAGACACAACCTTATTTGGGCTGGCCCGGGAGCGGGTCAGGGCCCCCCCTGTCCTCAACCCGCCTGTCCCATGGGTTCCCTCACCCAGAGATTTTACTTGGGGTCTGGGCTCAGCCCACTATATAGCAAGGATGAAAAATTTGAGGAGGGCAGTCACTTAGTTGCGGAAGAAAGGGGCCAATATCCCCTGCTTTTGCAGAGACGGAAAGTATAGATTGGAGGTGGCTGGGAGGTATGTTGTGAGGGGTAAACCCTTGCATCCAAGACCGTGATGAAAGCAGTGACGATGAAACCAAAAATCGATGATGTGTAGCCGACCGCCTTGGGAGGGGGTGAGGCAAGGGTTTTATCTTGTCAGGAAAAGAGGGCGTCACTTCGCGTCAGGGGGCCCGCACCCAGCAAGGGGTTTGTGGGGCCGTGAGTCAGCAGGATAGCACAGTGTGAGGTGGGAGCCAAGCGGCCCGGGGTAGAAAACCCCGTTGGGCAGGTCCAAGAAAGTCCGGCCAGGGGCTCAGTGAGGCAGCGGCGGTGTTTCGCTCGGGTTTTGGAGCTTTTGGGGGTAAAATCATTCTTGGGGGTGGGGGCGTTTTTTGCTAAAAACCCGGGGGAAACCCGAATTGGTTTTGTAAATTTGGGGGCAGAAAATAAGTGGGGCCAGGGACTAACTTTGGCACCAGGGCCCCTGCGTCAACACTGCAGTGTCACCCCCCGGTACCCTGGAAAAAACATTGCTCAGATGTGGGGGTCCATTCTGCCCCGAAGCAACAGCAGCAGCACGCCCATTGCACCATCAAAGCTCCGCCCCCTCTGCAAAAGGGATTGTTTCTCTTTGCCATCTTTCCTCGGTCCGATGCACTCTCACCCCAGTTAGAAGATCTGCGGGACACTGGGCGCCAAATGGAGTGGGGCCCCGCAACTTCCCAAGTTTGCGTGGGAAGCTGTCCTCCCCGGCCAGTGTTGGCATCAGAGGGGTGTTCAGTGCGGCGGGGGCCATCTTCCCCCAAGGAGAACCCGCTTGTCCAGGGGAAATGGGGAAAACGATGACTTTGGTCAAATGAATCGGCGTGGATCCCCCGGATTCCCACACCCAATGCCTTAGGCGACAGTTATATCCCCAAACGCCTCACCAAAACTTTGAGAAATTAGTTTTGGATTAAAAACTCCCTGCCTAGCCCTTTCTGATGCCGCCACCATTGATGCCAACGTTGCTGACTTTTAAAAATTGCCGCCACCCATCTTTACCGGGACTGGTATTGCCCCCCACTCCACACTCATTGTGCCACTCTTTGACCCATGCTGTGCTGTTGCGGTGCCGTGACCCACACTGTGTCATTGTGCCATCTTGACCCCATTGCTGTGTGTTTGGCTGATGCTGGGTCACCTCCCCAAACCCCATCATTGTGCCCTCTCTTACCTCAGCTTGCTGTATCACCTTACTTCTGTCATTTTGCCATCTGTGGCCTACTCCCCGTTTTTTCCACCTCCGAATGTCTTGTGCCAGTCTGACCTCATGCGTGCTGTGGCTTCTGCCTAACCCCACACTCTGTCATGTGCCCCCTGGGCCTACTCCGTTTTTTTCCACCCCAAAAGTCATTGTGCTACCTTGACCTCATGCTGCGTGGCTCTGCCGTACCTCCCACTCTGTCATGATGTTATACCTAGCCCTCAGTTGTTTTTTCACTTTTGCTCCATGCTTTTTTCGGCTAATTCCCCCTTTAGTTTTTTTGGGCAGTTTTGCCCTCTTAAGTGCCAGGTATTTTTTTGTGAAACGATTCTAAGAGTGGTGCAGTATATGTGTGTAACTAAGACCAAAATTTTTTTGAAGCCAAACCAAGCTCCCTCTGCATATTTTAAACTGGCAAACATTTACGCACCCGAGGGGTCTGTGCAGCCCGGAAATAATATTTTTTAAGCGATTTGCCCCAAATAATTCGGACCGAAATTATTTTTTGTCGGGAAATTCGGAAAGTCACCGAATCGAATTTTTTAGAAATTCGCCATCTCCCAATTAAATTATGGTAGGTTTTTCCTTTCCTTTCTTGCCTTTCTTTTTTTTTTCTTGTGTATACATTTCCCCGTATGTTCCTATTTGCTGTATTTTAGTGTGTTATTTGGTCCATATTTTTCTGTATTTTTTTTTCTGTAGTCTGTGTCTTCCCATTAGTTGTGGGCCTGCTTCCATGCGGTGCGCTGTGCAATGACGCCGTGACGGGGGTATGCTTTGTGGAAAAATTTCCCGCTTCCGGGGTGTTTGCAGGGTGGGGTGGGGCGCCACAGGGTCCGCGGGGCGTCCATTCTTGCCTGGCGGATTTCGGTTTGGGCAGGTTGGTTAGGGTGGGGCCGATCTCAGCTTTTTTCAAAGGTGGTTCTATTATCTTCATTGGTTAGTGTGTATTTAAATGTCATGACAGCAGAGTATGCGTTACCCCCTGACGAAGCTGGGTGGTGAAACGCACGTTGGGGTCTCTCTTCGGCCTCACATTTGGTCTGTATTTCTATTTCGTTATAGGGCTTGGTAGTTTTCGCAATTTTGTTACGTTTTGGGTTGTATTCGTCCAGTGTGAGAAATTTTTCCATTGCCATCAATTTTTTGGGGGGTTTTTTATATGTGTGGTTTAGTTTTTACTTTATATTTTTATAATAATTTGTAAAAAGTGTAAATTTTTTCTTTTTTTTCCCCAGGGGCTAAGAGATGTTGTAGTCCCAGGTGCTAGGTAGGTGGCAGTAAGTGGGCCCCCCGGTAGCTAGGTAGGTAGGCTGTAGGGGGTCCCATATTAGCAGGCAGGGTTAAGTTATGCTGTAGGGGCCCATATATGTAGGCAGGCAGGGTTTAGGTAAACTATAGGGGCCCATAAAGGGGGACACGACAGGTTTAGGGGGGTTAGGTTCATATAAAGGGGTAGAGTTAGGGCCCCAAAAAGGGAGGGGAGGGGTTTTTTGGGGCCCGTATAGATAGGCAGGCAGGGTTTAGGCTCCATTGGTGGAAAACAATACAAACAGGTCATTGTGCCGTCCACATCTTCACTGTGGGCCGGCGCCTGGTAGGCTTCAGGCCTCAGACTTATCAGGCACATTAGGAGCGTAAAGCGTCATTACTGCTCGAACAGGCAGACCCACTGTATTTCCAGGGCTGGGACGATGGGTAGAGAGAAATTGCATTGCCTAGGTTGCCTTCTTCTGCCTATGAGGAGGGGGGCGCAGGTATGGAGTCAGTTCAGCAGCTTTGCCAGCTCCATACACTGCGCTTCTGTTATGTTTTGTGCTCCCTGGTGTCGGAGGGGGGAGATCAGGAACATCATTGGTGACAATGGAGAATGAGGAGCACTGGGGGGTCTGATTTATGCTCTTAACCCATAACAAGCACTCAGCTTTCCTGGGTGTCTGCTGTGGGGATGTCCCCCAGCTTTCCTGGGCACTGACTAACCTATCTAGCATCCAGGAAAGCTGAGTGACATCCCCCACAGCAGCTTATGATGGTAAATCAGGTTGCTGTGGTGCATGGGTTTTCACCCAGCTTTCCTGGTCGCTCTATAAGCTATCCAGCTTTTCTGGGAGCCTGCTGTGGGGGATGGGTGACATTGCCTACACAGCCTATGATAGGAAAACAGGTTGTTGTGGGTGATGGAGTATCCATTATTATATACAGTATGTTTGTATAGTGTTTCTGTTTATTTACAGGTTTTGTTTTTAGACTACAGCAGATTTGTTGGACTGTGGCGGATCAGCGTTAGATATATTTCTTAAATAAAATGGTCAACAAAGGGCCGATGCCGAAGAGTGTTTATTTAAAGTTTTCTGTTTTTTTTTCCTGTTTTTTTTTTCAGTGATAGGCTAGATCCAAACAGCAATTTGAAAATGCCACCCAAAATCCAACAGCATTTTTACTTTTCTTAAATGTGCCGCAACGCTGGTTTATTACGCAAAAAATGGGGGTTGCATTTCGTATATCCAGCAGTCCAGAACATTAAGGCTGGTGAAATCCGACGTCAGTACCACAGAACATAGAACATGTTCTATATTCCACCAGCCGGTTTTCGTTTAAGGAAAATCTCAGTAAAAACATATGTAGACTACAGCAAGGATTTTCTATTGAGCGCCACACGCACTGAATCCACTGAAAAAATTACCAAAATCTTGTGCCACTATCCGTCTCACTGTTACCCCAGTACCCAACTCACCAGTGTTACTGGGAAGCGCCAATTAACTGCCAGAAGCGGAGCCTCTGAAATGAAGGTCTGCTTTTGAGGCAGCTGCGGGCTGGTATTTTTAGAATGGAAAGAGACCAGTATCGATAGATCTTCCCTTTCTGATAGAATCAGGCTGCAGTTTCCGGTTTTACCTTGGCTGGTTATGGAAAATGGGAGAGACCACACGTTTTTTTTTTTTATCTTATGCAAATAAGAAAAGGAAATATGGGGTCCCCAGTGTTTTTCACAACCAGCCAAGGTAAAACCAGCAGCTGCAGCCTGATACTATGTCACATCTTTCCCAAGTAGCATAGGGGCCGGTGTTGCCATGTGAGTATGGCCTTGTTTCTGTATTTTGAACAATATACAGCAATCCTGGTAGTGTTTTTTATTTTTATACAGCGGTCACCATGCGGTATAAATGACATGCTGGATTTACTCAGATTACAGAGATACTCAATTTGTATATTATTTTATGTTTTACTGCTTTTACACAATAAAAACACATTTACTCAAAAAGGAAAACACGTTTTTGCATTGCCATAGTCTGAGAGATATTCGTTTTTTATTTTTCTGTGTATGGAGCGGTGTCGTGGCTTGTTCTTTGCAGGATGAGTTTACATTTTTATTGTTGTTTTATTGGTGATTATCTGAGTTTTTTAAATCCATTTTTTGAAAGGCAGGGTGAAGAGAATACTGCAATCCTAGCAATGTTTTTTATTTATTTTTTTAACAGGGCTCACTGTGCAGTATACGTGACAAGTTAGTTTTACTATGTGGGTCAATACAATTATGGCAATACCCAATTTATATAGTTTTTTTATGTTTAAACACTTTAAAAAATAAAAAAGTGTTCTTCTGATAGCCATAACTTTTTTTGTTTTTCTGTATACAGAACTGTGTAATGGCTTTGTTATGTGAGGTGAACTGATGTTTTAATTGGTACCAGTTTGATTTTTTTGAGTTTATGATCGATTTTTATTCCATTTTATGGGATGAATAAAAATTGCAATTCTGTGATCACTTTTTTATCCTTTTTGGCAAGATTGCCACTTGCATATGGGAAAAGGGCTATGTATGTGTCTATGTTTTATTTTTCGTGTTTGTGTTTTACTTTTTTTACTTTTTCACATTATTTTTAGTTTTCCCCATAGGGGACTTATATCAGTGATCTTCAGATCACTGATACAATAGATATCAGTACATAGCAGAACTGTTGAAACCAGAAGTTTACATACACTATATAAAAAGACACATATGCATGTTTTTTTCACTATCTGACATGAAATCAGAATAAACCTTACACATTTTAGGTCAATTAGGATTACCAACATTTTTTATATTTGGCAAATGACAGAATAATGAGAGAGAGAATTTTTTTTATTACTTTCTGCAAATTTAAAAGTTACATACATTTCATTAGCATTTGGTAGCATTGCCCATAAACTGTGACTTGGATCAAACATTTTAGATATCCTTCCACAAGCTTCTCACAATAGGTGATACGAATTTTGGCCCGTTTCTCCTGACAAAACTGATGTAACAGAACCATGTTTGTAGGTCGCCTTGCTTGCACCTGCCTTTTCAGCTTTTCCCATACATTTTCAATACGATTGAGATCAGGGCTTTGTAATGATCACTCCAAAATTTTGACTTGATTATCCTTAAGCCACTTTTTACCAGTTTGGCAGTATGCTTCGGGTCATTGTCCATTTAGAAGACCCATTTCTGTCCAACCTTTAACTTCTTGGCTGATGTCTTGAGATGTTGCTTTAGTATTGCCACAGAATTTTCTTTCCTCATGATGCCATCTATTTTGTGAAGTGCCCCAGTTCCTCCTGCAGCAAAACAACTCCACGACATGATGCTGCCACCCATGTGTTTCACAGTTGGGATGGTGTTCATAGGCTTCCAAGCTTCTACCTTTTTCCTCCAAACGTAACGATGGTCATTATGGCCAAAAAATTCAGTTTTCGTTTTGTCAGACCACAGGACATGTCTCCAAAAATTTAGGTCTTTGTTCCTGTGTGCATTTGCAAACATTAATCTGGCTTTTCTATGTTTCTTCGTGGCAGAGTGGCCTTTCAGCCAATTTGATAAAATGTTCGTTTTACTGTGCATAATGACTAGAGATGGGCGAATTGATTCTAACGAAGTGGAATTCGTTTAGAATTTCAGGAAAACTTCGGTTCTGAACGAAGTCGAAGTTTGGGGTACTTCGCGTGAACGAAGTGTGCTTTTGATTGATAAAATGGCTGCGAGCACATGGCGTTACATGGGGCAAAGCACTCACGGAGGAAGAAGGGCATAGCCTGCATGACATGTGCAGAGATGAAGCCAATCAGAGACCGGCGGGATTCTGTGACGTCACCGCACTATATAAGTCCGGACGCAACACTGGGAGCTCATACCGCTCTAACTGTACTGAGCAGGGAAGGTGCTGCCACGGCTGCTTATGATATCTCTTACTAAAGAACTCATTTTTATACAGCGATTTTTGGGGGGTGTCACAGCTTGTCTCAGAGACTGCTTGTCATGATCATGCCAGAAAGAACCCCAGCGTTGAGTTCTGGTCGCCGGCCATGGCCGTTGCGACGTAAGCCGTGGTTTTTGACATAGTGTCTACAATTGTGTTCACTAGTGTGAACTGGGTTTTCTTCCCTGCTATTTTGATTGATTCCTAGCCGACGCCCGGGCCAAGAATCGTCCAGCACTCCACGGGTTAACCTGGCTCCTTGCTGCTGGTGATTGACAGCTCTACCTTCCTATCTGGTCTTCTGTTTCTTCCTCCTATTGCCTTTGTCCTTAGTTCTCCTGGAAGGTATTAAGGGTTCTTCTGTCTCTTCTCCTTGCCTGTTATATTGGTTTGTTTCTGCTATAACTCGCCCTCTTTATTCTGTGCTCCCTGGTTTTCTTACTCTGCTTGTTTTCACGTTTATTCTTCTGCCTTCTGACTTTGTACCGCGTTCCGATAGTTACCGACTTGGCTTGCTTGACCATCCCTTATTGTGTTTGTATTGTTTGTCTGCGTCTTGTGTTTCCACACTATTCAGTGTAGTGTTCAGTCTTCTGGTTGGGGCCGACCTATTAAGGAGTCGGGCACCCCAAAAGGCAGGGACAGGGGTTTGGGATCAGTGTCAGGGCCTCACGCTGTGTCTGTCGTGCGCCCCTGACGGATCCCTTACATTATAACAGGCCCTACCCCAGTCGACTCTCCTCGCGGTTCAATATGAGTACCGACTTGTCGGTCACCGACCGCTTGGATGAGTTGACAACTCAGCTTCAGGGCATGGCGGGGCTTATTAATCAAGTCTCGCAGCGTCTGGATGCCATAAACTAACCGGTACTGGACTTGCCGCCCCGTCTGTGTCCCTACCTGCCCCTGTTTTTTGTGGATCCTAGCATACATCATAAGTCTAAGATGCTTCTTCCTGATCGCTTTGACGGAAATCATGACAGGTTCCGAACCTTTAGGGAATCATGTAATTTATTTTTTTGCTTCAACTATTTTCCCACTGAGGTGAGAGAGTAGCAGTTGTTGTGTCTCTCCCAGGGCCCACCTCAGGATTGGGCATTAGCTATACCCTCTGAAGCCCTGAGTGAAGATCTATGGACAGATTTTTTTTGGCTTTAGGTTTATGATAACCCTAACCGTGTGGCATGGGCGGAGACTCATTTGCTATCTATTCAGCAGGGCTGCCGCTCGGCTGAAGACTACTGTTCCGAGTTCCGCCAATGGTGTACGTTGACCGGGTGGTCTGACCAACCTCTGAAGACCCTTTTCAGACAAGGACTGTCTGATGCGTGAAGGATGCTATGGTCAGCCATCCAATCCCTGAGACCCTGAGTGACTTTATGACTCTAGCTGTGACTATTGACAGAAGACTAAGGGAGAGACGAAGGGAAAAGCAAGGGGGTTTAACTGTTCAGCTCAAGTCAGGCTTTCCTGTAAAACCTGCTTCTTCCTTCTTTGAGAGTTCTTCTCTCCCATCTCCCTCTCAGTCTTCTGGAGAAGAACCATGGTGTTGGGTTCATTACGTTGCTGCCACCAGGAGGAGACACCGTTTGGAGAACGCCTTGTGCCTTTTCTTGCGGGAAGCCTGACCATTTCCTGAGAGACTGTCCTATTAGGCTAATTCACCCCAAGGTAACACCGAACGTCTGCACAATTTCCAGGAAGGTAACTCGGATGTACAGGTACTCCTAACTCTGATAACAAGTTTGTTTTGCCCGTAAACCTTAGTTTCTAGCTCAAGACTTTTGCTTGTCGTGCCCTGATTGACTCGGGTGCAGCTGCTAATTTCATCAGTATGGCTGTTGCTAAAGACTTGGGTTTGGAACTTGTTGCTTTTGTTCTCCATTTTTTGTTTCAGGTGTAGATTCTACTCACTAACCTGAGGAAGAATAAAATTTTGTACTGCTGAGGTCACTTTGAATGTTGGGAGTTCGCATACTGAAAAACTTTCATTTTTTGTCATGGAGAAACTCTCTGCAGATATTAATCTTGGGTTGCCCTGGCTCCGCCTCCATAATCCGTTGTTCAACTGGAAAACCACCGAGTTGATCAAATGGGGTGACACATGTGGTGCTCATTCAAAGACAGTGCATCCCTTGGTGTGTGCTGTAATTAATGCTCATGATATTTCAGAATGTAATTCTAGCGTCTTTGATGGGGATGTTGGGGAACATCTGCCTCCACACCAGCCTGATGTTTGTCCTATAGACCTCCCTCCGGGGGCAAAGCTCAACTCGTCTGCCCCGGAACAAGAATCTATGCATCTGTCCATTGAGAAACTTGAAATATTCTTTCTTCAGGAGTAGTGGTCACCACCTTGCCTTCAGATTTTGTGTCCTCAATTACCAGTTCACAAAATTCTGCTCCTCCCAAGCTGGCCCGCTTTTGCCATGACGATGGTTCCCACTTCACGTATTCTGCCACTACAGGTGATAAAAGTAAAATAGAAACCGCCGTTAATCAACTGTGCACAGTCTGGGCTAGGAGTCATAAGACTCTAAAAAACGCCCAACTAAAAATAAAAAAACCTAGTAAAAACCGCCGAACCAGACCAAAATATGTCCGCCTTCGAGTCTCAACTGCAAAACATGCCCCCAAGCTGGAAAAGGAAAGAATTCACCAGGTCCATTCTGCTAAACATAGAGGATCTGTTGAGGGTCGGTGGCCCCTCATAAAGGGGGGGGTACTGTCATGATCATGCCAGAAAGAACCCAGCGTGAGTTCTGGTCGCCGGCCATGCCGTTGCGATGTAAGCGTGGTTTTTGACATAGTGTCTACAATTGTGTTCATAGTGTGAATGGGTTTTCTTCCCTGCTATTTTGATTGATTCCTAGCCGACGCCCGGGCCAGGAATCGTCCAGCACTCCACGGGTTAACCTGGCTCCTTGCTCCTGGTGATTGACAGCTCTACCTTCCTATCTGGTCTTCTGTTTCTTCCTCCTATTGCCTTTGTCCTTAGTTCTCCTGGAAGGTATTTAAGGGTTCTTCTGTCTTTCTCCTTGCCTGTTATATTGGTTTGTTTCTGCCTATAACTCGCCCTCTTTATTCTGTGCCTCCCTGGTTTTCTTACTCTGCTTGTTTCACGTTTATTCTTCTGCCTTCTGACTTTGTACCGCGTTCCCAATAGTTACCGACTTGGCTTGCTTGACCATCCCTTATTGTGTTTGTATTGTTTGTCTGCGTCTTTTGTGTTTCCACGCTATTCAGTATAGTTTTCAGTCTTCTGGTTGGGGCCGACCTATTAAGGAGTCGGGCACCCCAAAAGGCAGGGACAGGGGTTGGGATCAGTGTCAGAGCCTCACGCTGTCTGTGTCTGTTCGTGCGCCCCTGACGGATCCCTTACACTGCTTCTCTTAACGTTCTAATTCTGATTTTGTGGGGTATTGGAACTGAAGTCCAGTGTGCGTCCAATGCAGCTGCATATACATTTTATTGCTATCTGCTCACAGCACATTGAATATCCAAGGGTTATCTAAGCCTGTTCCTGTTGTATTCATTTAAAGAAACAGCGATTTTACAATCCACATACCACTAAATTTTTGGTTGCTCAATTCTTTTGCGCAATTTACATCCAGGGGTTAATTAAGCATTGTTCTGCTGTTGTGGTGACTAAAAGAAAACGTCTTTTTCACCGCCAATAAAGATATTTTTCCTGTAGCATAATTCATAACCGAAGTTTAATTACAAGTTTTTCTCTTGCTGTGTACCTAAAAAAAAAACACGCCATTGTACCACACTACAAAGCTGGTAGTTTTTGGTTGCTCAATTCTTTTGCGCAATTTTCATCCAGGGGTTAATTAAGCATTGTTATGCTGTTTTGGTCCCTAAAATCAACCTTCTTTTTCACCGCCAAAGAAGCAATTTGTATGTAGCATAATTCATATCCGAAGGTTAATTAAGCCTGTTTGTGCTTTTACATTCAGTAAAATACACAGTGTTTTTAAACTACACATACAAGTAAATTTTTCCTGGCCATTTGTGGAGCGCAATTTATATCCAAGGGTTACCCAAGCTTGTTAGTGGGTTAATTTGGAGTCAAATACAGGGTGTGTATTTATCATATACAAATATCTTCATCAAACAGTGTCTGTACATTTTAGAACAAACAGTATGTCAGACAGAGAGATGGCAGGCTCATCACCTGTGAGTGGCAGTGGCACAAACATTCCTGGAGCAGGCTCAGGTCGCAGCACAGCAAGGGGACGTCGCAGCAGGGGTCACTCGGTGAGGCCAGAACTGCCGGTGTCATCTAGCGGCCGTGTGTTGTTCAGCAACCCAATGGTTCTTGATTGGTTGACTAGGTCATCCACTTCCTCCCAGATGACATCTGACAACCCCAGCCAAGAGTCGGTGGAAACATCAGACACAACCCTTAGTTGGCATGGCCCGGGAGCGGGTCAGCGGCCCTCACCTGTCCTCAACCCGCCTCTGTCCCATCCGGTTCCCTCAGCCAGAGATCTACTATGTGGTCTGGGCTCAGCGCCACTATATAGCGAGGATGAACATTTTGAGGAGGGCAGTCAGCAGCTACTTGGCAGCGAAGAAATGGGGCCAATATCCCCTGCTTCTTGCAGTAGGCGGCAAAGTATAGATGTGGAGAGTGGCATGGGAGGTCATGTTGTGAGGGGTCAGCCTCTGCATACCAAGACCGGTGATGAGGACAGCAGTGACGATGAAACACAAATAGATGATGATGTAGCCGACCGCACTTGGGAGCCGGGTGAGGCAAGGGCTTCATCATCGTCAGGAGAAGAGGGCGTCAGCTTGCGCATCAGGCAGCGGCGCAGCCAGCAAGTGGGTTGTGTGGCCGTGAGTCAGCAGGATAGCAGCAGTGTGAGGTCGGGAGCCAAGCGGCCACGCAGGTCCAAGAAAGTAGCGGCACAGGGGCTCAGCGAGGCAGCGGCGGTAGTAGTCACTCAGTGCGGAGCGTTGGCGGTAAAATCAGCTACTCGGCAGTGTGGCAGTTCTTTGCTAAGACACCGGAGGAGCCGAATATGGGTATATGTAGAATCTGTAGGCAGAAAGTGAAGCGTGGCCAGGGAGCTAACGTTGGCACCACGGCCCTGCGTCAACACATGCAGCGTCACCATCCGGTGGCCTGGGAGAAACGTGGCTCAGATGTAGTGGTCCATTCTGCCGCCGCAGCAACAGCAGCAGCAGCGCCCAGTGGCACGCATGCCATTGCAGCCAGTCAAGGCTCCACCACCTCTGCAGAAGGGAGCTGTTTCTCTTTGACATCATCTCCCGGTCCAGATGCTCCTGCTCCTCGCTACTCATGGCGCCAGCAGTCGTTCAGCGAGGCGATTGCAAAGAGACAACAATATGCGTCCAACCATCCTAAGGTGCAGAAGTTGACCGTGCTCCTGTCCAAGTTGTTGGTACTGCAGCCCCTCCCTTTCTAAATGGTGGACTCTGCACCGTTCAGAGAACTAATGGCTTGTGCCGAGCCGAGATGGAAAGTTCCAAGCTGTAATTTCTTTTCCAAAAAGGCAGTACCAGCACTTCATAAATATGTAGAACAGAAGGTGGGCCAGTCCTTGAGCTTATCGGTTTGTTCCAAGGTGCACGGCAGCACGGATGTCTGGAGCTGTAACTACGGTCAGGGCCAGTACATGTCCTTTACGGCCCACTGGGTGAATGTGCTTCCTGCCCAGGCACACCAACACCTTGGACAGGAGACGCCGCTTTCTCCTCCACGTTGTCAAACTGCGGCTCCTGCGCCAATGTCCGTCTCCTCCTCCTCCTCCACCACCACCATCATCTCAGCCTGCACAAGTACTGCTCCATCATACCACATGTGTAGGGCACAGCGGTGTCACGCAGTTCTACACCTGACTTGCCTCGGCGAACGAAGTCACACAGGGGAGGAACTGCTCCGCGTCATGCAGCAAGAAATCAATGTGTGGCTTTCTCCGCGCCAACTGCAAATCGGAACCATGGTGACAGACAATGGGAGTAACATGGTGTTCGCGCCGCACCGGGAGGGATGGTTCATGCGCCCTTGCATGGCGCATTGTGTTTTAATCTGGTTGTGAAAAGGTTCCTGAAGTCTTCCACCGATCTTCAGAACATTCTGAAAATGGCCAGGAAAATGTGCATGCACTTTATCCATTCCTACAAAGCCAGGAACACCCTGCTCGAGTTGCAGCGGCAGAACGGCCTCCCCCAACACACTCTGATATGCATGTTTCCACCCCTTGGAATTCCAGCCTGCACATGTTGGGGCCGACTGTATGAACAGAGAAAGGCCATTAACGATTTTTTCATGATCCAGGCGGACAGGAGTACTCCCCTGTGTAACTTTGATGTCAGCCAGTGGCAGCTCATGCGTGACACCTGCCGTTTGTTGAGGCCATTCGAGGAGGCAACGTTATATGTCAGTCGCCAGGACTACGGGATGAATAACGTCATTCCACTGCTTCATGTCCTGGAACAGATGCTGAAAAATCTGTCTGGGCAGGGGACTGGAGACGTGGCGACTACATCTCGCGGCCACATGAGTCCGGTGGGGACTGAAATGGAGAAGGAGGAGGACATTGGAGCAGAAGCATTGTCTGGTGAAATGAGTGGATTTTCTACCCAGGTGACAAGAGAGGAGGAGCAGGAGCAGCTGGAGGAGGTAGATGGAGATGAGGAAAACGAGGCAGATGACCCGCAAGCAACGTGGCAGTATACAGTTGGGATGGAGGCAGGGAGCCCCTCGGAGTCACTTGTGCAGATGGCCCGCAGCATGCTGATTTGCCTGGCTAGTGACAGCCGAATAGTCACCATCCGGCAGAGGGATGACTTCTGGCTCTCCACCCTATTGGACCCTCGCTACCGGTCCAAAATGGGAGCCTTTTTCCCAGCTGCTGAAAGGGAGGACAAACTCAAATACTATAGGGAAATCTTCCGTAGTCAGTTGGTCTCTGCCTATGTGCGGCATCATCCCTCCTCTGACAGGTCTGACCGGGGGGGTTCTTCAACGCTCACGTACTACTGCCTCGGCTGCTGGGGGAAGGTGGGGGGGGGGTAGGAGCAGTACCAGCTCCATCAGCAGCAACCTAAGTCTGGAGTCACTGATGAGCAGCTTCCTTCACCCGCCTAGTGAGGAGGGCAGTCGCCAGCAGCAGCAGGACCTGGAGCAGACCCTGAACCAACAGGTGGTGGCCTACTTGGACAGCACTCTGCCACCCCAGTTAGAAGATCCGCTGGACTACTGGGCAGCCAAACTGGATGTGTGGCCGCAACTTGCCGAGTTTGCAGTGGAGAAGCTGGTCCTGCCCGGTCAGTGTGTGGCATCAGAGCGGGTGTTCAGTGCGGCGGGGGCCATCGTTACCCCAAGGAGAACCTGCTTGTCCATGGGAAATGTGGAACAACTGACCTTTGTCAAGATGAATCAGGCGTGGATCGGCCAGGATTTCCACACACCAATGCCTTAAGCGTCAGACTACATCAGCCATGACGCCTCACCCAAACTGTGAGAAATGAGTCTGGGTTCAAACTACCTGCCTCAGTCACTATTCTGATGCCGCCACCCGCCTGATGCCACACATCTGCTGCCAGTTTCTCCATCAGCCTACCACCAGCTTTACCAGGGACTGGTAGTGACACCGTCACCTCCACTCTCTGTCATTGTTCCAGTCTGTGGCCTACTCCTGTTTTTGCCACCTCCAGAATGTCATTGTTCCACAGTCAGACCGCAAGCTGCTGCTGCAGTGACCTCCACACAGTCTCATTGTGCCACTGTCTGACCTCATGCGGGTGCTGCCGTGACCTCCACACTCTGTCATTGTGCCACTCTGTGGCCTACTCCTGTTTTTGCCGCCTCCAGCAGGTTGTTGTGCCACTGTCTGACCTCATGCTGCTGCTGCCGTGACCTCCACACTGTGTCATTGTGCCACTCTGTGGCCTACTCCTGTTTTTGCCACCTCCAGAATGTCATTGTGCCACTGTCTGACCTCATGCTGCTGCTGCCGTGACCTCCACACTGTGTCATTGTGCCACTCTGTGGCCTACTCCTGTTTTTGCCACCTCCAGAATGTCATTGTGCCACTGTCTGACCTCATGCTGCTGCCACCGTCACCTCCACTCTCTGTCATTGTGCCACTCTGTGGCCTACTACTGTTTTGCCACCTCCAGAATGTCATTGTGCCACTGTCTGACCTCATGCTGCTGCTGCCGTGACCTCCACACTGTGTCATTGTGCCACTCTGTGGCCTACTCCTGTTTTTGCCACCTCCAGAATGTCATTGTGCCACTGTCAGACCTCATGCTGCTGCCACCGTCACCTCCACTCTCTGTCATTGTGCCACTCTGTGGCCTACTCCTGTTTTTGCCACCTCCAGAATGTCATTGTGCCACTGTCTGACCTCATGCTGCTGCCACCTTCACCTCCACTCTCTGTCATTGTGCCACTCTGTGGCCTACTACTGTTTTGCCACCTCCAGAATGTCATTGTGCCACTACCTGACCTCATGCTGCTGCTGTCGTGTCCTCCACACTGTGTCATTGGGCCACTCTGTGGCCTACTCCTGTTTTTGCCATCTCCAGAATGTCATTGTGCCACTGTCAGACCTCATCTGCTGCTGCCGTAACCTCCACACTGTGTCATTGTGCCACTCTGTCGCCTACTCCTGTTTTTGCCACCTCCAGAATGTCATTGTGTCACTCTCTGACCTCATGCTGCTGTGGCCGCAGCCGTCACCTCCACGCTCTGTCACTAATGTTGCCACCTGAGCTTTCAGCTTGTTTTTTTCCAGCTTTTGCTGGCATGACTTTATCAGGTTACATTCCCACTTCGGTTTTTTGGTCAGTTTTGCCCTCTTAAGTGCCCAGGGAATTTTATAGTGAAGCGATTCTAAGAGCGGCGCCAGTCATCTGCATTTCATACTAAAACACAACATTGTATGAAGACCAAACCAACCTCCCCTGCATATTTAAGCATGGCACAACGTTCTACAGCACCCTGCAGGCTCTGTGCAGCCTGGAAATAGCTGTTTTTTAACGTGATTCGTCCCGAAATGAATTTTGTCGGGAAATTCGGCGAAGTGACCGAATCTAATTTGAGAAATTCGCCCATCTCTAATAATGACACAATCTTACCAGCATCTTCAAAAAGTCTTTTGATTTTGTTCTTGGTTTGATATGCACATTTCAGCCCAAAGCACGTTCATCTCTGAGACACAGAACACATCTTCTTCTTGAGCGTTATGATGCCTGGACATTTTCAGGCTTCGGTAGCATATGTATTCAATTAGCTTGTACCACACACCTGCTGTAGGAGTTCCTCAGCTCCTTATATATCAAACCTCATATCAATCAGCGCAGCATAGAAGTTTACTTTCTTTTATTGACTCATTTCATCATACATTATGAATGAACAACGTGCATACTAAAATGCTACTTGCGTTTACATGCAACTGATAGTTCGTGGTGTCCAAGCGTTCGTCTCTGACAATATGAACTCTCCTGTGGTATCCACATTCCCGAATCCACCATAGTGGAGAAACATGGACAGACGGGCGGCAGCTTGATTGATATGAGGTTTGATGGCTGGAAATTCCCATCTTGCTTGTATTTGCGTATAATTGATTGTACAGATGAACGAGGCACCTTCAGGTAACTGGAAATTACACCCGAGGATTATCCAGACTTGTGTAACTCCACAATTCTCTTCCTGATATCTTTGCTGATTTCTTTAGACTTTCCCATGATGTTACACACAGAAGCAGTGTGTTTCTGGTGTGCAATAAAATGCATCCACAGGTGTGTCTCTAATTAACTCATATGTTGCCAATAAACCTATCAGAAGTTTCCAAAGAAATGGTCTTTCCCAAATTATTTAACCCCATAAGGACCTTCTTTTTTTTTTTTTTTTTTGTTGACACGTTAGTTTTTCCCTCCTCGCCTTCCCGGAGCCATAACTTTTTTGTCTTTCCACCTACATAGACCTATGAGGGCTTTTATTCTGCAGGACAAGATGTACTTTCTAATGGTGTTATTCACTGTACTATAGAATATACTGGGAAACTGCAAAAAAATTCCAAGTGGGACAAATTGTGAAAAAAAAACGCACTTGCACTATGTTTGTGGGTGTTTTGCTTTTACGAAATTCAATCTTCTGTAAATATAATGTGTTATCTGCATTCTACAGGTCGATACGCATCTGGCAATACCAAAGATGTAGAGATTCCGTTATGTTTTAGTACCGTAAAAAAATTCCAAACAAGGTGCATTTTTGCGGGCTGAAGTGTACTTTTTAGTGCTAGCAGTTCGGAATGCATGTGACTTTTTGATCACTTTTATTCCAATTTTTATGGGACGTGAAATGATGAAAAAAAAAAAACAATTTTGGCGTTTGCAAATTTTTTCCTACTACGTTGTTCAGCGTACGGGATAAACGATGTTATATTTTCATAGATCGGACTTTTTCGGACGTGGCGTTACCCAAGATGTTTAACTTTTTTATTATTTTATTTTTTTATTTGTAAAATGGCAAAAGGAGGGTGATTTGAACTTTTAATACTTTTTTCACACTTTGAAACTTTATTTATTTATTTTTTTTACTTTAAAGAAGTTGTCTCGCTACAAAGAATAGCTTTCAAATTGTATGGAACACAAAATAAAGACATTTTCCAATTAGATTGCTTTGTTCCTCTGTTTTCCCTAAGGAGATACAAGTGAATCTATGATCTCCCTGGCTATTTCAGTTCCCTCAGTAACTGACCTGTAAACAATTCTCCCCCTGCTGTTTGTTCAATGAGATAACAGTGAGTGATGTCATCACACAGGTCTCTGCAGTGTCCTGTGCTGCTCAGCAGTAAAAAGCTTGATTTATGTAAAATAACAGAACTGTAATTAGGGCTTTTGTTTTGGGGATCAGATAAGAAGTCCTGTTAGTAGTTTGAGAAGCTAATCTGATCTAATTAGCATCTGAAAGCACAGCACAGCACTGAGCTGTACAAGCATGGAGCTGTATGCAAATGAGTCAGTCTGAACCAGAAAGTGACAGAGTATTTCATTCATGCATTCTCTGAAACTCTGAAGGGAGACAACTCCTTTAACATTGAGTCCCCTTACGATGCTTCAACAATAGGGGGCGCGATCATTAATACAGCCTAATGCATTGCATAGACAATGCATTAGGTTGTACCAAGATGGCGGTTTAAACAAACGAAGAGGAAGTCCAGCTCAAGACCAGGTAGGTAGAAAATATGAAGATAGCCTTTATTCCAAATGCATTAAAACAGAGTCAACATAACCATGATGTAGTTGTAGTAAGAAAGCGCTAACGCGTTTCGGAAAATTATTCCTTAATCATAGCGTATATTGCATAACAAAGCTTTCTTTTAAATAGACCTATATCCGGTCACATGTGCTAGGAAAGATAACTTTAACCCTTGCACCTCTGGTATATTATTGAATATATAAAATATACGAAATCCAATATATAAAACGTACAAAACCTACAATAACATCAATATTGATAAAAAACATCCTGTCTCTTGTTCATACCTGCCGGATAACGTGAGCCTAACTGGTAGATCCACCATGTCTCCCTGTTTAATAGTTTTTTGTTGTGATCACCACCTCTAACGGGCTTAAACACTCTCTCAATGCCCGAAAAAGAAAATCCTGAATTCCTATTATGATGTTCGATGAAATGCCTAGATGCCATCGATATTCCCACAGACAGTGGTTTGCGTATATCAGACAGGTGCCTTCGGATCCTGGTTTTTAACGCTGTTGATGTGCACCCAACATATTGCAAGTTGCAATCAGTACAGGTAATCAGATACACTGTGAATTTAGTGTTACAATTGATATACAGTTCGATGTAATATTATGTGTTATATTGTTCACAGATGAAGTAAAAGTATTGGTGATCTGCATAAAGTTGCAAGCTATGCAATACGAGTGTCCACATTTGTAAGAGCCTCTATGTAGTAACCAGGTCGGGGTATTGGGTAATTCTGATAAGAATAAACTAGGTGACAATAGAGAACCAAGAGTTCTACCTTTCTTAGAAACAAATTTTATACCCTCCTTATCTAAAAGTGTTTTCATATTATCCTGAGAGAAAAGTACAGGTATATTTTTCTTAATGATAGACACAATATCTTTAAATTGTGGACTATAGGGGGTAGAAAATACAATCTTATTTGATAGACTAGTATCTCTCTTATTTGTTATTAACAATATATCGCGAGATAAATTAGCTACGTTCCGTTTGGCTCTATTTACACTCCAGTGTGGGTATCTTCTTTCCAATAATCGATCACATGTTTGACGCTCATATTCCTGAATTTTATGTTCTACTGAACAGTGTCTTTTAATTCTGATTAATTCTCCCACGGAAGATTTTTGATCAATGTGGTGGGTGACAGGATCCTGCCTGTAATATTGAGTTCCTTGCTGTGGGTTTCCGATATGGGAGAATATCAACCCGCCCTGGTTATTACCACTCAAAGTGACATCAAAAAGTTGACTTCATTCTCATGCCATTCATAAGTAATTGTAGGTTCATGGTATTTTGATTGATAAATGTGCAAAAATTCATGGCTTCCGACTCCGTGCCCCCCACACAGGAGCAGGTCATCTATGTAACGACCATACCACCTGATGTGGGGGAGGAAGGGACAGTCGGCAGAGAAGATAAACTTCTCCTCCCATGCCGACATAAATATGTTGGCCAGAGCCGGGGAGAATTTTGCGCCCATAGATGAACCTCGGCACTGCAGATAGAATTCTCTGTCAAAACTAAAGTAGTTATGTCTCAATAAAAAAAAAAAAAAAGTCTGTGGCCATAACCAAAAATTCATTGAGTTCCCTGGAGTGCGGACTAAATCTAAAAAGATGAGATTCCAAACAGGACAAAGCCTGGTCGTGGGGCATGGAGGGGTATAACCCCACCAACATCACACGACACCCAGGAGAGTCCGGAGTCCCATGTTGCTTGGGACATGATAGTAACCAGACTTTTTGAGTCTTTTATAAGCTTTATAGTCCCTCTGTAGAGCCTGGAACAGAGGTGGCAGGTCTTCTAGCTTTGTAGGTGTAACTCACTGACTGCCTAACTACCTAACTAACTGAACTCCTCCCACCTGGGTACCTTTATTTATAACCTCTGGCCACATCCTAGTTGCCTAGGTAACCCCCGCTCTGCTTCAGGCTTACACAGCATATTAACCCTTTAGGTCATGGATCGGCATCCAAACTTAGCATTATACTGACACATTATATTGCACATAATAAACAGTGGCCTTCATAGTAGACACTATCATGAGGCACAAGCAAAATTAGTAGTGTACAATCCTGTACACTACAATTTCACTGCTGATGTCCCGATCAGAGTGAAGAAAGGTGCGTGGCACCCGTTTTCATTCATTTAGACACCGCGGCCACCTTTGCTGTGTCATCAAAGGGGTTAAACAGCGCGGGCGGGTGGCGGAACAACCTCGCGCTGTAACCGCCGGGTGTTAGCTGCAATTAGCCTCTTACCCCCGGCAGTTGTGTGGTGGGATCACGGAGCGAATCCTCCTGCACAGCCCCTTAGAGAACCTGGGACGTACTCATACGTCCAGGGTCGTTAAGGGGTTAAAGGCATAGTAATTCTAGTGTATGTAAACTTTGGATTTTGCAGAAAGTAACAAAAATGCCTAGAAATATCTCTCTCATTATTCTGACATTTGGCAAATATAAATAATTTAGGTAATCTTAATTGACCTAAAACGGGTAAGGTTTATTCTGATTTCATGTCAGATACTGAGAAAAACATGCATATTTTTCTTCTGGTTTCAACTATATGTACTGGTCTCTATGGAAACTGTCACTCACCACGCCCACAGGGCAGTGCCAGGCATGGTGATGACACAGACAGCCCAGAAGCTATTGGAAAGTTTCCGGGCTGTCAGGTAAGCAGACAGCTACAGCGATGGTGCCAAAGCTGCTCCGAGGGGAGACAAGAAGCTCCATCCTTCTGTCTTTCCCTTAGCTACGGTAATCTCGAAAGATCTCCGCAGCTAAGGTGTTAATCACCCGTAGCCGGAGCTATGGCAGGTCCCATGTCCCGATCGTGTGGGTCCCGCTTGAGAGTCCCATAATCTCCAAAAAATTGGGAATCTCGCAAGAGAACTAAGAGTGACTTTTGATCACTATATTTACTATTTTGCCATAGGCAAACTTAAACTCTATCAGTTCTCTATCTATTAAACACTAAAACGTAACTTTTATTATATCTAACTTTTGTACCTCTATACACACTATTTAAAAACCTGATCTCTATCCTCATCATTTAACCCTTTTTGCTTCTAAAAGAGGGAATAACTCCCTTTCTATCATCAAGTCTGGTGGAACCCCCCTTTAACAGGAGAGCCTTATATCTATAGCAAAGTACTAGCTTCAGTAAGGGATTGGGCAGTCGTCCCTAATCTCATAGACACAGAACAAATAAGGCCCCCTTGTGACACCGTCTGCAGTAGGTGACACTTGTAGACAGAGGTGAGAGATCACAATTAAAACGTCATGCCGATCGCCGATATGTTTCGCCAGCTAACCTGGTTTTTATCAAGGCTTAGAGGTCCGATCACATGTGGTCTGAGCTCATTTCCCTTTTATATCATGTTAGGAAAAACCCCCCATACAGGTGCTCACCAGTTAGCTATCAGAGAATCCACATAAAACCCACCCCCCCCCTTCCGCCGCGCGCACACTCATAAACATGTCCTGCTGAAGCTGCCACCATGCTCTCATGAGCAACAACCTTCAGTCAAATTCGCCATCCCATAACAGGCTTGCGCCCATCTTACCGTACTGCCGTCCCAAAATCCCACTGCACCAACAAACACCAACAAACCCTCAGCCTGTCTGTGATGGGATTCCATCTCACTTCTCTCATATTATTGCAACTGCGTGCCTCACCTAGAATAAAACTAAGCGACTAGGTATCACATTACACAGCACACTGCCATCTTGTCAATTCCCATAAGCACCTTCTCTTCAATATCTAATATGCATATTATTGGGAATATAAACTCCACTGTACAATAGACCACTGTCATATATTTTCCCCAAAAAGCTCTTCTCTATGTATGTAATATGCATATTCATTCCAATAGAGCTGCAGACCCCATTAAATACTTTGTTCCACTGCATTGTTTGTCTCAAAACGATATTCATAAACTACTTCTCTTTCACATGTAATATTCATACTCATTTTAATAATACTGTAGGCCCTATGGCTAGCCCTCCCTTCCACAGTCTGACCTCACAAGTTCCCCAGTTGCAATAATATGAGAGAAGTGAGATGGAAGCCCATCACAGTCAGGGCTGAGGTGTTTGTTGGTGCAGTGCATTGGCACGGGCAGTACGGTAAGATGGGGCGCAAGCCCGTTATGGAGATGGCGAATTTGACTGAAGGGTTTTTGGCTCATGAGAGCATGGTGGCAGCTTCAGCAGGACTTTTTATGAGTGTGCACGCGCGGAAGGGGGAGTGGGTTTTATGTGGATTTTTCTGATAGCTAATTGGTGAGCACCGGTTTTGGGGTGTTTACCTAACATGATATAAAAGGAAGTGAGCTCAGACTACATGTGATCGGACCTCTAAGCCTTGATAAAGCCAGATTAGCTGGCGAAACATGTCGGCAAGGTCAGGCATGACGTTTTAAATTGTGATCTCTCACCTTGTCTACAAGTGTCACCCGCCTGCAGACGGTGTCACAAGGGGGCCTTATTTGTTCTGTGTCTATGAGATTAGGGACGACTGGCCCAAGTTAGTTGGCTGGGAATCCCTTACTGAAGCTAGTACTTTGTATAGAATATAAGACTCTCCTGTTAATAGGTGGGGTTCCACCAGACTTGATGATAGAAAGGGAGTTTTTCCCTCTTCAGAAGCAAAAAGGGTTAAATGATGAGGATAGAGATCAGGTTTTTAAATAGTGTGTATAGAGGTTAAGAGTTAGATATAATAAAAGTTACGTTTTAGTGTTTAATAGATAGAGAACTGATAGAGTTTAAGTTTGCCTATGGCAAAATAGTAAATATAGTACCCGCTTGAGAGTCCGCACGATGTTCAGGACATACTGATACGTCCATTTGAGGGAAGGCACTTCCCACTAGGACGTATCAGTACGTCCAATGTTGGGTAGAGGTTAATAAGGATGTTGAGGCGAATGCACACTAGCCAGCAGTGACTCCCATGTTGTCAGAGATTGTCATTACTGGGCACAAAACAAAGAAATCTACTTTGTGCGGAGAAAAGCCCTCCCCCTTTCCATTCACATGCTCCTATTCCATCCGAAAACGGAAGAATGTGCATGTAGAATGTTTTTCGGGCGGCTGGGTGGAAAGCCCATTGTGTTCGTTTGCGGACGGTTTTTCAGATGGTTTACAAGACCGCAAACCGTCTGAAAAAACGTCTGCAAACCCTTGCCGTGAGGACGTGCCCTAATAATGCCAAATGTTCCCTCTACCAGTAGTAGTGTGTCTTTATGGAAAGTAGGTAATGCATTAGTAGATAACAGCACCCGGGAGGTATTTATACAGCAACTGCACCAAGTTAGCTGCAAACACTGCAACGTTTGCCATGTAAGTGGCAGACGGCTTCTGGGGGACTAGAGAGTCATCTCAGGCATTACACACATGCCATTATCTTAAAGCAGGTACCAAAATATCACCATGCAGCCAGTGTACCCACCACTGTTACCATTCAGCAATACTGGGGGAAGAGAACACCTCATCAGAGACAGTTAACCCTGTAAACCTCATGTGTACCCTGTACCCAATACCATTTACTGCTCAGCAATTCTTTAGGGAAAGAGCACCTTATCTGAACTCTAGTGTAAATTTTACCCCTATTGCTGCAGGGCTAACAGGCTATCTATCTCCTGCCACCTCCCCCTTGATGGACAACCCAAAAAATAAACAAACAAGATTAAATAAAGGAAATGGTAGTAGCAGTAGCCAAGTCTTTCAAAATATATGGACCGAGAAGTATGGCATTATTGACAAAAACAGCAGATCATTTTGCGGACTGTGTAATGAAACGACAATATGTAAAATGTGGAATATAAATAGACATTTTTAAACTAATCGTTCCCAGCTCTTGAAAAAAGTGAGGATGAAAGGAAGAAATACATTTCCAGACAGCTACCGCTCTATAAGAGTCAATCTAATTCCATCCTTAAATTTGTTATAGGCTCTACATATTTAACATCTGCAAGTTTCAGCATTGCTCACTCCATGGCTCAGTATGGAAAAGCCCTCAGTAAAGGAGAATTTATTAAAGAAACTCTTCTAAGATGTGCACCAGTTCTATTTTATGATAAGCAGAATAAAGATGCAATTATTAAGACCACTCAGTAGAAATGTCATGACAGACAGAATAATGAGACTGAATACAAGCATACAACATCAATTAAAAAGAGGCTTAAATCATTGTAAATATTTCTAGATCTCTCGATGAAAGTACTGATGTCACATCACATGTTCAGTTGGCCATTATTGATCGATATTTTGATGATCTCACAATGAAAGAAGAGTTGATAAATTTAGGATCAGTGCCATCAAGAAGCGAAATATGTAAGGTTGTTATACAAACATTCCGTGATCTAAGTATTGATATCTCTAAAGTTGTATCAGTGATGACAGAGGGGGCACCCAAAATGATGGGGAAAAAGGTGGGATTTGTAAAATTGTTTATGGAAGCTATTGGACATATGCTTGTGCCTTTTCATTGTATTATCCATCAGTGGGTGTTATGTGCCAAGGCAGGATTCACCGACTTAAACGACTTAATGTCAGTTGTAACAAAAATAGTGAATTTAATAGCTGCTCGAACCCTTCACAAGCAAGACTTTTCTGCACTTTTACTGGAAGTTGATTTGACCTACAGTGGACTGCTGATGTTCAATAATGTGAGATGGCTGAGCTGAGGAAAAGTTCTTGGAGCAATTTGTGTAGTGCTTTGCAGTTATTTCTTGAGGTTAAGGATCTGGGAAACTTTCCTCATCATCATGATCATAAGTGGGTCAATACGATGATGTTTATAACAGATCTCTTAAACTTAAAGTTACAAGGTTTTTGACTTTATGTTCAGATACATAAAAGCTTTTGAAAGTAAACTTAACATTTTCAAGTGAGATGTAGAAACGAAAACTTATAAGTATTTTCCTCGTGTAACAATGTATTTTGAGATGGCTAGCGCAACTGTACAAAATGAAATGGAACCCTTGCATATAAAGTACCAGCATATTTTAAACTCCTATACTTGACCAGTTCGGTGAAAGATTTAATCAATTTTGAAGTCTGGAACACACAATGAAAATAATTAAGTATCCAGATGTAAATGGATGCAAATTGATGATTTGGAGATGCAACTTGCAGAATCTCAAGACAGCATCTGGGCTCAGGTGTTTGTCGACTTGAGGTCAAAGCTTGAGAATCTGCTTGTGCCACTGTATGACCTCATGCTGCTGCTGTGGCTGCTGCCGTAACCTCCACACTCTGTCATTGCGCCACTCTGTGGCCTACTCCTGTTTTTGCCACCTCCAGAATGTCATTGTGTCACTCTCTGACCTCATGCTGCTGTGGCTGCCGCCGTCACCTCCACGCTCTGTTGCCACCTGAGCTCTCAGCTTGTTTTTTTCCAGCTTTCGCTGGCATGACTTTATCAGGTTACATTCCCGCTTCAGTTTTTTGGTCAGTTTTGCCCTCTTAAGTGCCCAGGGAATTTTATAGTGAAGCAATTCTAAGAGTGATGGCAGTCATCTGCATTTCATACTAAAACACAACATTGTATGAAGACCAAACCAAGCTCCCTCTGCATATTTAAGCATGGCACAACATTCTACAGCACCCTGCAGGCTTTGTGCAGAGAATGAAGAGGAGTACCACTACGAAAAGGATATTTGGAGTGCTTGGAACCGATTACCGGACACTTTTAGCACCCTGAAAAATGTAGTGTTGGCTTTACTCACATTTTTTCCCTTTATGTACCTTTGTGAGACCTTATTCTCAGCGTTAAAGGGGTTTTCTCGCTACAAAGATCATATCTCAGATTGTGGGGACAGTAAAAATAAGCACTTTTGTAATTCAGTTGCATTACCTCAGTCACTTAGTATAGCAGATATGAGCTTTCTCTGTGTATCTGCTTTCTATTTCTGTTGCTGCTAGTCGGGACATGCCCCCTTTTCTGTGATTGGCTAGTCAGGACACACACCCCTGGTCAGATTCCGCCCCTGGATATGCCCACTGCACTGTCATTGGCTGACTCACATTTCATTCAGCCTGTAGGTATACGCCCCCAGACAGGAAATGCCTAGGACACACCCCCTGCACTGTGATAGGCTACCTGCAAACTCTGTGTTTACTTCCCTCTGATCTGTTTAAACTGAAAGTAAAACCAGCTATCTGAAAGGACTGCTGGCTGTATACTCATCTCCCAGCTCTAAGGTGAATGATCTGGGCAATTACTCATAGATCCCCTCATATAACACAGTCTTATGTCCTGTGTTTCCTCCATATAACACAGTCATACAGTCTCCTGCCTGATTACAGAGGGGGAAGAGGTGGAGAGGGCAGTGTGCATTCCTCACATGTGTTTCATCAGTTCAGGCTGTGTGTACAACTGTTTATAGCACAGCAAGGAGCTTGTGGAGCCTTAAGCTGATGGCTCTGCAGACATAAGAAGCATGCAGGAGGCTGTAGAGCTGTCTAGACATCCTTCCTCTTCCACTGCTAACACAGAAGGATGATGTCACAGCTCTTTAGTGAGGAGAGACACACATCCTGGGAGGAGAGACACGCCTGCTGAGAGGAGAGACTCACCCCTGGATTTCAAATTCAATCTCATAGAATTAGCTGAAGAGCATGAACAATTCAAACGATAAAACCCCTTTAAATAATATCAAAACCAATAAAAGAAACCAACTGACAGATGAAGGTAGTACGCTTGCTTGGGCTTGAAGTGTGCAAAATATCAACCTTCAATGGAATATTTAGCCAATGAAATTCATTCAGCAACAAAAAGTCACTAAGCAGGTTAGGTAAAGAATTATTTGTTTTTGCTTTATTAATAAATACAGTACATATATTAAAATTAACTTTTTGTGATGAGAGCTACAAATATCACAAAATTATGGATTTTTCTGCAAGTAACCACCTAAGTTATGCTCAGTTTTTTGATGAATTTTTACACATTGAGCTCAAAAGGTTGGCCATTACTGCTCTATACCATTGTCTCACCGATAGCGAAATAACATAGTTGAGAAAAATCATTATTTATCTATGGTGATTAAATGTATGGTCACGAATTATGTAAGAAAATAATCTTTTTAATGCATATCTGTGAGCTCCTGCTGAACCTTCCCATATGACAGTGTGGCGGCTCTGAGCCCTATTGGGAATTGGTTTCTGACCAGTAAGTAAGCCTCCATTTTTCTGTGATTTATGTTTAATTCTTGTCCCATTTTTTCTGTGATGTGTTTCTTATGTTAGTGATATGTGTCAGCTGTAATTAACAGCTGGCACCCATCGCCTATGGAGCCAACTCAGCGAGTAAGCCCCCTCCATAGCTTCTTACTGGCAGTATCATGTACCCATGCATCATATGTCAGTAAGGAGTTAAGCAAAAATATAGATCATTTTGATGCCTTGTGTGTAAGTCACCATCAATAGAGATGAGTGACAATTCAGTTATAGAGTCATATATGCATCTAAGTTGATAGAGGCAGAAATATACTAGCATATCATATTCATTAACTTATACAATATGATATTATCCATCTTGTTTTTCTATCATTAAAGGGGATGTTCCGAGTTAAGAAAGTGCATTCATCCATCGGGGCATGATAGAAAGTAAAAGATAAGCCTCATACTTGTCTCCTGGACGATCTCATTCAGTCCCGGAACCAGTCCATTCATCCCCACTTCAACAGTAAATGTTCTTCATTCACGTGACAATTGTAGCCAATTACAGGCCACTGTAGTCACAGGCCAGCTACAGGCCTACCCATCAACCTGCCTAGGGCCGGCCTATCATCAAGGGCCTACCAACTTATCCAACTAGGGTTTACCTACCTAAATAGGGCATACCAAGCTTCATGGGGCCTTGTCCATGTACCTACCTACATAGGGTCTTGCCTACCTTCCTATCTGGGGCCTTGCCTACCTACCTACCTGGTACTATGATTCTGATGGGCACAGGCCCTGGCCGTAGCACACTCTCCGGAGGGGTTCGTCCTCTCTCCCTAGTCCCCTAGGAAACTATGCCTCTAAGATAGCCTGTACCCGCTCTCTTACCCTTGGGAAGTTTGTACAGAGGTGGGAATAGGTAAAGAGGTGCTGGAAAACTGAGGATTTTAAGATATTTGTGTGTAAATTTTGCAGAAATGAGTGGTGGCCAGGAGAAGTCATCATGGCAGTCTGGACCAGATGGAGAAGAAAAGGGAAAGTGAACAACTTATGAGAGAAGAAAACAACTCATCAAATAAGATGTCTTCTACAAGTGGATGTCAGAGGTTCTTTTGCTTGTGTGTTGGGTCAGTTCTGTATTAATTAATTATGTGATGCTACCTGAGCTGGTGTCTAATCACTATGGGCGACATGTATGTTTTTTGGCGCCCAGGCACCATTTTTTTTTACGCACAAAAGTAGTGTAGAATGTGCCTGAATCTATAAATAAATCATAAATCAGGCACATTCTAGCGCAAATCCGACTCTTCAGCCTCAGGTAAATCACTTTTAATGTGGTTTACAGTAACTGTTCCAGCAGTAATGCTCTTGGATTTGCTGTACTTTAGCTATAAATGTGTAGCTGCATATGACTGTAGTGCGATGCCTCCAGCCGATCTCAGACACATTGCAAAGTGCCGCAGGCGGACTGTAATGCGCCTGATAGTGGAGTGCGCCCACTTAAAAATATTGCAAATGGGGCTGTGCTAGTCTTCATACATGTCCCCCTATGTGTCCTGTAAATGGCGGTATTGTAGGTTATATCAGCACTTGTATAGTGGTAGTGTACACTTGTCCCCAATTGTTAAAGTGAGTGTACACTTGTCCCTGACCCTGTGATTAGGATGTTTCACTTTTTCTTAATTGTGTTTATAGTGTTGTTTATTTTAGAAAGTGACAAGTTGCGTGACCAAGGGAAACTTGTATGTGGGCTGTTGGCCGCTGGAGAGGGATATGGATGGATGGCATGGATGGAGTCACTTAACCATGTGTCTATCCATGTGTGACATATGTGTGAGACAGACAGATATGTGAGACTGATGTGTAAGACAGACTGATGTGTGAGACAGACAGACATGTGACTCCCTTTGTATTGCGTACTGCACAATACAGTTCTGTTTGCACACTATATTACTGTATGTGGCACACATTCATTTCCGAGAGACCTAAGGATATGTTCACATGGCGTCTTGCGGTGTGTACCTGTGTGCAGCAAGACGCTGTTCTTCTAAAGCACAGTGGGTGCCGGGCCCCGGCCAGCCCCATTCACTTTCATTGTCCCTGACATGTCACTTCTTTCTGCGGGCGTTCAATACACGGCGGGGAAGATGGCAGGTAATCGTAGCTCTCTATGAGAGCTATGATTGCCGTACTTACAGGATGTATTCCGGAGCGCATTGCAGCGCAATTATGCCCCAAAATACATCCTGAAAGACGCTGTGTGAACCTAACCTAATAATTAGCAGATAACATTTTCATGTGCAGTAGCTGTAGAGTTGGCCCCTAGATCAACCCCCCCAAAATCCCCTTGCATGAGTGTGTGCCCAGTACTGTGCCCAGGTAGACAGCTGGAGGCCTAAAAATGATCTCTAATATTTCTGTGATGTAGGCCTGCTAGGCCGTGCCCAATGGCAGGATCTGGCAGGCTGACTGACAGTTGGCATAATACATTGATGTACCATCATGTGCTGCAATGTATTAAAACAGTGATCAAGCAACAGCTCAGTCCAGTCCCATATTGGGACAAGTAATAAAAATGCAAAAAGTGAAACAATTTTAAAAAGTAAAAAAAAATAAAGTAAAAATAGACGCCACCTTTTCCCCATTCTAAATGCTTATCATGCAAGAAAAAAAAGTTCAAACGTATACATGCAGTGCCAAGAAAAAGGGAAACAATGTTTAGAACTTTTAAATTTCACGGTCCAAAGCTCACCATCCACTACAGCTTTCAACGTGATTTTATAGACATCTTGTCTATCTTATACATACATTTGACTTGCAACTCGGTAGCATACATACATGCTTAGTTGTATAGATTCTTGTCATGTAATGGCATTGTTACTGTTTTGCTCCCATTGGTGGAAAAATTATTTTTCTTCTTGTTACTGCAAATTACAATCTGTTCTCACATTTCCTAAGGGTACAGTATGTTCACACGGCGCATTGCGGCGTATTACTGTACACACCGCAATACACCGGATGTTTTATAAGTACATGCTGGCCAGCCGACTCACATTGACTTTCACTTTCCCCGGTGCTTGAGCACCAGGAAAAAGTGACATGTTAATTCTTTTCCCCAGTGTGTATTGTATGCTGGAGAAAACGGCAGGTAATCCTAGCTCTCAATGAGAGTTATGAATTTGAGGGGCGTAATTCGGTCGTATTGCAGCAATTATGCCATGTGCACATACCCTAATAGCTCAGTGAGCTATTAGATTGATTCCTAAGTGAAAGGTCACTGGTTCAAATCAAGGAGCAGCCATAAAGAAGATTTCCCAAGAAATGAGAAACCGCATCATCCAGCTCATCAATAAAGGTGCTGGGCCAAGAAAATTGCCAAACTGCATCAAGTGAGGCCATGACAGTGGGAAGAATATGAAATAAAATCCGTCCATCCATTCAAAAGCCAAGAGGTGGACGTCCAGGCAAAATATCAGAGTCAACAAGTTGACTCATCACAAGGTCTATCAGTTCTGGCGTGACAGACACGTGGAAGTTGCTCGTATGCTTTGTAATAGTGGGATCACAGATGTCCATGCAAGCACCACATGACACACATTACACAAGAGTGGAATAGTGTCCCAAAAAAAGGTAAAGAAGCTTAAATTTCAATATCATCATAAGAAGTATTTTCTCGAGTTTACAAAAAAGTGTGAAACGTAAACAGTAGTTTAGAATTGTTTAATTTGAAGCGATGAGATAAAAGTCAATAGACCGGGCTCTGGAAAGTGCAAATGGGTCTGAAGGAATCAAGGGAAAAGGGGGCTAATGAATAGAGAAATTGAAGAAACTGTCAAGTTTGGTGGAGGAAGCCTTATGATATGGGGTTGTTTCTCAGCCAAAGGCATTGGATACTTAGGATCAATGGTTATCTCAATGCTGAGCTATATGTGAGTATCCTACAAGATTAGTTATTTCAGGCACTCGAGTACTATGGGTATGAAAAGGACAACATAGTGTCCCAGCAGGACAATGACACGAAGCATGTGTCAAGACTGGCAAAGAAATGGTTCAATGACAATGAAGTAGAGTCGCTGGATTGTCCCTCACAGTCCCCAGACTTCAACTCAATCAAACACGTGTGGGTAGAGTTTAAGAAAAAGCTGTATTCATATCCAAGTGAGTATGCACCAACATTGTGAACGTATAGAAGAGTCCTGGGGTCAGATTTCTTTCGAGACTTGCTTGAATCTGATCGAAAGCATGCCCAGAAGGATTCAGGCTGTGTTGAAAACCAAATACTAACAAAATTATGATAAAAATAGTAACAATGCAGTTACATGACAAGGATCTGCATAACTAAGCATATTCTAAATAGTTGCAAGTCAAACTGATGCATGAGATAGCCAAGATGATTGTCTATAAAATGATGGTAGTCTCACGTTCAAAGTTGTAGCGGATGGTGAGATATGGAGCCTGACAGTCAAAAGTTCAAAACATTGTTACCCTTTTGCTTGGCACTGTATTTGGCATTGTCACATCAGTAGCAAGGTTTGGAGGAAATTCAAAGGCAACGCGGCCCGTCAACTTGACATTTTCGCCATGTGCGGCCCATTCACCTAGCCAAGTCTGAGGCCACTGCCATAATTAAAGGACATAGGTACAGAGAGTATGAAGAGAGGTTACCCTGATATAATAAATATTTTACATTCACGTAATAGTTAAAACCTCTTAAGAGGCAGAATCCTTGTATTTCCAGCAATTGTTGTCCTTTGATTTCAAGACCCAGACTACAACACTGTCGCCTGTTACTTTGGAGACATATAACCACCAGTAATAGAGAAAGAAAGAAAATTTAAAAAGAGATAAACCCCCCCCCCCCCCTTAATGCTTTACGGAAAAACCATTTTTAAAAGGGAATGCCCGGGGGCTTCAGATTTTTTGTTTTCCCAAAAAAAAATTTTAAAATGTATTCAAAAAACATATGTAGACCCTAGACCCGGGGAAAAGAAAATTCTAGTGCGAAATTTAAATCTTCTTTTTTTAAAATTGTATGAACAGTCGTATGTACACATAGGGTTTTACGGAAAAGTGTTTTTTTAAACCCTTTGGGGGATAAAGAAATAAAAAAAATTTTAAAGTCACTTTTTTAAAAGGGTTTTCCTGTTACTCTCTATTAAGACTAACTGTAAAGAATGTGAGAATGCTCTTTAGGGTGAAGTGTTACATAATAGGACACAAGTACTAAGACCCCACTCACATCACATTTCTTTGCCTTTGTCAGTGGTATCCTTTAGAATACCTTAAAGGGGTTGTCTCACTACGAGGATTGCTTTTTATGTTAAAGATCTTGCAAAAACAAGTCATTTTGCAATTTGTGTCCATTAACAGTGTCCTTCCATTCGGGAATTCCTTTTTTTTGGGCTGAAACAGCCCCCGGGCCATATAGCTAAGACTTGTTCAGCTCTCATGATAGGCTGCCACGCTGGTCGCATAGCACGACCTGGCTTCTACTGCATTAGTAGAATCCTTGTAGTGAGAAACCCCCTTAAAGGATTGTCTCATTAAAACTTTCACCTTCTCTGTGCCGGGCAGTGAATTCAGGGGCGTGCTTCTTGTCTCCCCTTTTCTCCCCCCTTTTCCCCCCCTCCCCCACCCAAAAGACAGTCTCCCCATAACTTCTATAAGGGGGGGGGGGGGCAAGGGGGGGGCGGGGGGGTTTGCTGCCATTTAAAACCCCTTTTTCCGCCTAGGTTCGTGCAGGCCCTGGATCAGCTGTATTGTTACTCCAGGGAAGACATAAGAGGGGGCTGATCTTGAGGGGGGGACCAAGATCGTGAAGCGTGATGCTAATAGCAAGCAGGGGGATGCAAGTTTACTAACCCCCTGTTAGCAACAAATCTGCAAATCTCCACAAAAACGCCCCTGTCAAAACAGCACGGGCAGCTGGAATGTTACTAACTCAGGATGTGTCACTTACTGCAGAGCATGAAGCTTTCACATGCCCCCGATCTGTATAGTTTGAATAGTCAAAGCCCACAGACAATCATGATTAAGTAACACACAGGGGGCACTGCTGTTTCAAATCTATTATTTAGCCCATCCTCTCTTCTCAATCTGTGTAGAGAGCAGGAGGAAGCAGGCACACACAGGGTTAATCCAGGCAGCACAGACACAGAAGCCAGAGCCTTCCCCCTCCCTCCACTACAGAAGCATTCTGTATTGGAGGGGCACTCTGCTCTGACCTGTATTCAGAAGGTGATGAGTCATACAGACCTGACAGCCAGTGAGATAAGGATCAACAGGTCTGCTGCTATAGAGATTTTAGAAGCTGATATACTACTACTAACAGGGCTAACTCAAAATCAGTAGGACATTTCTCGGCAAAAAATTTCTCGGCAAAAATAACTTCGTTCGGAATTACTTCGGCATGAATCACGTTAAAAAACTGCTATTTCCAGGCTGCACAGAGCCTGCAGGGTGCTGTAGAACGTTGTGCCATGCTTAAATATGCAGAGGAGCTTGGTTTGGTCTTCATACAATGTTGTGTTTTAGTATGACACCACGTGACTGCCGCCGCTCTTAGAATCACTTCACTATAAAATTCCCTGGGCACTTAAGAGGGCAAAACTGACCAAAAAACTGAAGCGGGAATGTTGCCTGATAAAGTCATGCCAGAGAAAGCTGGAAAAAAACAAGCTGAGAGCTCAGGTGGCAACATTAGTGACAGAGTGTGGAGGTGACGGCGGCAGCCACAGCAGCATGAGGTCAGGCAGTGGCACAATGACATTCTGGAGGTGGCAAAAACAGGAGTAGGCCACAGAGTGGCACAATGACACAGTGTGTAGGTCACGGCAGCAGCAGCATGAGGTCAGACAGTGGCACAATGACACAGTGTGTAGGTCACAGCAGCAGCCACAGCAGCAGCATGAGGTCAGACAGTGGCACAATGACAGTGTGTAGGTCACAGCAGCAGCCACAGCAGCAGCATGAGGTCAGACAGTGGCACAATGACACAGTGTGTAGGTCACGGCAGCAGCAGCATGAGGTCAGACAGTGGCACAATGACATTCTGGAGGTGGCAAAAACAGGAGTAGGCCACAGAGTGGGACAATGACACAGTTTGGAGGTCACGGCAGCAGCCACAGCAGCAGCATGAGGTCAGACAGTGGCACAATGACACAGTGTGTAGGTCACGGCAGCAGCAGCATGAGGTCAGGCAGTGGCACAATGACATTCTGGAGGTGGCAAAAACAGGAGTAGGCCACAGAGTGGGACAATGACACAGTGTGGAGGTCACGGCAGCAGCCACAGCAGCAGCATGAGGTCAGACAGTGGCACAATGACAGAGTGTGGAGGTGGGTGGCAATACCAGTCCCTGGTAAAGATGGTTGGTGGCAGATGGGGAAACTGTCAGCAGATGTGTGGCAGCAGACGGGTGGCGGCATCAGAATAGTGGCTGAGGCAGGTAGTTTTAGCCCAGACTCATTTCTCACAGTTTGGGTGAGGCGTCATGGCTGATGTAGTCTGACGCCTAAGGCATTGGTGTGTGGAAATCCTGGCCGATCCACGCCTGATTCATCTTGACAAAGGTCAGTCGTTCCACATTTCCCGTGGACAAGCGGGTTCTCCTTGGGGTAACGATGGCCCCCGCCGCACTGAACACCCGCTCTGATGCCACACTACTGGCCGGGCAGGACAGCTTCTCCACTTCAAACTCGGCAAGTTGCGGCCACAACTCCAGTTTGGCTGCCCAGTAGTCCAGCGGATCTTCTAACTGGGGTAGCAGAGTGCTGTCCAAGTAGGCCACCACCTGTTGGTTCAGGGACTGCTCCAGGTCCTGCTGCTGCTGCTGCTGCTGCTGGCGACTACCCTCCTCACTAGGCGGGTGAAGGAAGCTGCTCATCAGTGACTCCAGACTTAGGTTACTGCTGATGGAGCTGGTACTGCTCCTACCCCCCACCTTACCCCAGCAGCCGCGGCAGTAATACTTGAGCGCTGAGGAACCCCCCGGTCAGACCTGTCAGAGAGGGACGATGCCGCACATAGGCAGCAGCCAACTGATTACGGAGGATTTCCCTATAGTATTTGAGTTTGTCTCCCTCTCAATAGCTAGGAAAAAGGCTCCCATTTTGGACCGGTAGCGAGGGTCCAATAGGGTGGAGAGTCAGAAATCATCCCTCTGCCGGATGCTGACTATTTGGCTGTCACTAGCCAGACAAATAAGCATGCTGCGGGCCATCTGCACAAGTGACTCCGAGGGACTCCCTGCCTCCATTTCCACTGTATACTGCCACGGTGCTTGGGGGTCATCTGCCTCGTCTTACTCATCTCCATCCACCTCCTCCAGCGCTCCTGCTCCTCCTCTCTTGTCACCTGGGTAGAAAATCCACTCATTTCACCAGACAATGCTTCTGCTCCAATGTCCTCCTCCTCCTCCTCCTCCATTTCAGTCCCCACCGGACTCATGTGGCCACAAGATGTAGTCGCCACGTCTCCAGTCCCCCTGCCCAAAAAAGATTTTTCAGCATCTGTTTCCAGACATGAAGCAGTGGAATGACGTTATTCATCCCGTAGTCCTGGCGACTGACAAATAACGTGGCCTCCTCGAATGGCCTCAACAAACGGCAGGTGTCACGCATGAGCTGCCACTGGCTACATCAAAGTTACACAGGGGAGTACTTCTGTCTGCCTGGATCATCAAAAAATCGTTAATGACCTTTCTCTGTTCATACAGTCGGTCCAACATGTGCAGGCTGGAATTCCAACGGGTGGAAACATCGCATATCAGAGTGTGTTGGGGGAGGCCGTTCTGCCGCTGCAACTCGAGGAGGGTGTTCCTGGCTTTGTACGAATGGATAAAGTGCATGTACAGTTTCCTGGCCATTTTCAGAATGGTTCTGAAGATCGGTGGAAGACTTCAGGAACCTTTTAACAACCAATTGAACACGTGCGCCATGCAGGGCGCATGGACCATCCCTCCTCGGTGCAGCGCGGACACCATGTTCCTCCCATTGTCCGTCACCATGGTTCCGATTTGCAGTTGGCGCGGAGAAAGCCACACATCGATTTCTTGCTGCATGACGCGGAGCAGTTCCTCCCCTGTGTGACTTCGTTCGCCGACGCAAGCCAGGTGTAGAACTGCGTGACACCGCTGTGCCCTACACATGTGGTATGATGGAGCAGTACTTGTGGAGGCTGAGTTGGTGGTGGTGGTGGAGGAGGAGGAGGCGGACATTGGCGCAGGAGCAGCAGTTTGACAACGTGGAGGAGAAAGCGGCGTCTCCAGTCCAAGTTGTTGGTGTGCCTGGCCGGAAACACATTCACCCATGGGCCGTAAAGGACATGTACTGGCCCTGACCATAGTTACAGCTCCAGACGTCCGCGCTGCCGTGCACCTTGGAACAAACCGATAAGCTTAAGGACTGGCCCACCTTCTGTTCTACATATTTATGAAGTGCTGGTACTGCCTTTTTGGAAAAGAAATTACGGCTTGGAACTCTCCATCTCGGCTCGGCACAAGCCATTAGTTCTCTGAATGGTGCAGAGTCCACCATTGGAAAGGGAGGGACTGCAGTACCAACAACTTGGACAGGAGCACGGTCAGCTGCTGCACCTTAGGATGGTTGGACGCATACTGTTGTCTCTTTGCAATCGCCTTGCTGAACGACTGCTGGCGCCATGAGTAGCGAGGAGCAGGAGCATCTGGACCGGGAGATGATGTCAAAGAGAAACAGCTCTTTTCTGCAGAGGTGGTGGAGCCTTGACTGGCTGCAATGGCATGCGTGCCACTGGGCGCTGCTGCTGCTGCTGTTGCTGCGGCGGCAGAATGGACCACCACATCTGAGCCACGTTTCTCCCAGGCCACTGGATGTTGACGCTGCATGTGTTGACACAGGGCCGTGGTGCCAACGTTAGCTCCCTGGCCACGCTTCACTTTCTGCTTACAGATTCTACATATACCCATATTCGGCTCCTCCGGTGTCTTAGCAAAGAACTGCCACACCGCCGAGTATCGGATTTACCGCCAACGCTCCGCACTGAGTGACTACTGCCGCCGCTGCCTTGCTGAGCCCCTGTGCCGCTACTTTCTTGGACCTGCGGAAGCGGTTTTTTACCCCGTGACCGCTTGGCTCCCGACCTCACACTGCTGCTAATCCTGCTGGACTCACGGCCACACGACCCACTTGCTGGCTGCAACCGCTGCCTGAACGCGCAAGCTGACGCCCCTCATTCTCCTGACGATGAGGAAGCCCTTGCCCACCCGGCTCCCCCGTGCAGTCGGCTACATCATCATCTATTTGTGTTTCATCGTCACTGCTGTCCTCATCACCGATCTTGGTATGCAGGGGCTGACCCCTCACAACATGACCTCCCATGCCACTCTCAACATCTAGACTTTGCCGCCTACTGCAAGAAGCGAGGATATTGGCCCTAATTCTTCGCTGCCAAGTAGCTGCTGACTGCCCTCCTCAAATTGTTCATCCTCGCTATATAGTGGCGCTGAGCCCAGAACAAAATAGTAGATCTGTGGCTGAGGGAACCGGATGGGACAGAGGCGGTTGAGGACAGGTTGAGGGCCGCATGACCCGCTCCCGGGCCATGCCAACTAAGGGTTGTGTCTGAGGTTCCCACCGACTCTTGGCTGGGGTTGTCAGATGTCATCTGGGAGGAAGTGGATGACCTAGTCAACCAATCAAGAACCATTGGGTTGCTAGTCAGTACACGGCCGCTAGATGACAGCGGCAGTTGTGGCCACACCGAGTGACCCCTGCTGCGACGTCCCCTTACTGTGCTGCGACCTGGCCGGAATGTTTGTGCCTCTGCCACTCGCAGGTGAAGAGCCACCCTCTGTCTGACATACTGTTTGTTCTAAAATGTACAGACACTGTTTGATGAAGATATCTGTATATGATAAATACACACCCTGTATTTGACTCCAAATGAACCCACTAAGAAGCTTGGGTAACCCTTGGATATAAATTGTGCTCCACAAATGGGCAGGAGAAATTAACTTGTATGTGCAGTTCAAAAACTCTGTGTATTTTATTGAATATAAAAGCACAAACAGGCTTAATTAACCTTCGGATATGAATTATGCTACAGAATTTCTTCTGTGGTGGTGAAAAACAAAGTTTCTTTACTGAGTACAACTGCAGAACAACGCTTAATTAACCCCTGGATGAAAATTGCGAAAAATAAATGAGCAACCAGAAACTACTAGCTTTGTAGCGTGTTACAATTGCGTGTTTTCTACGCTACACAACAAGAGAAAAAATTGTAATTAACCTTTGCTTTGAATTATGGTACAGGAAAATTGTAATTTTTGGCTGTGAAAAAGACGGTCTATTTTTGTCACCACAGCACAAAAACGCTTAATTAACCCCTGGATGTAAATTGCGCACAAGAATTGAGCAACCAGAAACTACTAGCTTTGTAGCGTGTTACAATTGCGTGTTTCATCCGGTCTCTGATTGGCTTCATCCCTGCACATCTCATGCTCGAAGGGCCCGTCTTCATCGCAGAGTGCGTTGCGCCAGGTAACACCATGAGCTCGCAGCCATTTTATCAATCAAAAGCACACATCGTTCACCCGAAGTCCCCCCACCATCGACTACGGTCAGAACCGAAGTTTTCCTGAAATTCTAAACGAATTCCACTTCCTTAGAATCAATTCGCCCATCTCTAATAGTAAGTAATAAGAAAGTAATAATGCATATGAGGTGACGAGGTTATGTTAGACCAGAAGTGAGGCTGCACTACTGAGTGAAGAGAGCCTGGGAGCATTGGGGAATGGTAAGTTAACCCTTAAAAATTAGTAAAAAAAAACTCTGATCCTACACTTAAACCAAGCTCAGGGTTAGGATCGATTTTTTCTTTTTTTGGCAATTTTCACCAAAATTTGATTTGGGGGACATTACAATGAATTATTTGAATCCAGGTCAAATATGACCTTGACCGTAACGCTAATTACAAGTAATTTTTGGTGAGGAAGAGAGATGAACAGGATGCAAATAAATAAAACATTTTTTTTATCCAAGTGCTGTCATACTGATCCTCAGTGACCTAAAGTAGCAGCAAATTCTAAATCCCCAGCCTTGTCCCACTGGAAGTTAACAGGGTTACAGCTTTATTACTTTGTCATGTTTTATTAGGAGTCCGTATTAGGGCTTGTTCACACGGCGTTTTAACTCCGTGTTCACATCCGCTTTTTAGATCCGTCTCTGGGACCGACAGGACGGACCCAGAGACGGATCTAACAATTAGCAGTGATTTTATCACTGCGGGCTATGAGAAACATGCAATTCTTTCAAAGACGGAGCCGACAGGCAGGAGGGGAACACGCAGCAGTGATCCCTCATGTGACCGCCGCTGTGTATTCCTCATTGCCCGTAGTGATAATCTCACTGCTAATTGTTTCGATCCGTCTCTGGGTCCGTTCTGTGGGTCCTGAGACGGATCTAAAAAGCGGATGTAACACGGAGTGAAAACTCTGTGTAAACAAACCCTTATAATTCATATTTCATATTTGGAATATGCTAAGTTTCTATTCATTAACTAAACTGAACTGTTTATTATACAGACCCAGTAATCTATAAATATGTAGTTTGGAGATTTCGTGCAAAACTTGTGCCTGGTAGACTGACAGATAACCACCGTGTCCCGAAGCCAAACCTTAGTTGCATCACACTTGTCCCAGGGAGCAGCTGCTACTGTAGATATTGGGGCCAGGGCCTCGGTGTACACATGATGGATAGCGTGCAGTCATTTGCACGGAATGAGCGAGGTTTCTATATCATCTACAGTTCACACTGATCACTGAAAAACACATTTTTATCATGTCTGTGTCTCTGGACTTTTACTGAGAAAACACAAAATCGCATTCGGATCTCTGTTCCCTAAAAATGAGTTTGACAGATACTTGAAAATAGGCAAAGGCTGTGACACAGACTAAAAGTCCAATCTGTATCTATACAAGAGCTCAGGAACAGATGGCCCTGTTAATGTAATAAATGAATCAATTATGATCACAGCATCAAACCAGTCGTAGAATAGACTAAGGTGTGTGTTATTATATTACCAGCCTAATGTCATCTCGAATATAATGCATCTGTATACAGTACGGTGGGCTATATTACACCTGGATAGATATAATAAAGAATCATGACATTAGATAACATGTGATTTATAAATACACATCTGTGTACAACAAGGTGGAATATGTTATATTTGTATACAATAATAAATAATTATGATATTATATAACATATGACTTATGAATACACAGCACTAGTGTTGATCGAACGTTCGAGAAAAGTTAAGTACGAGTCGAACTTCACGATTTTTTATAACTCGAGCCAAACATTTTGCTGTTCGTTTGAGTAAATGTTTGTGTTCTACATCGCATTTGACACGCTATTTTAATAGTTTTTAGGTGCATTAAATTTAAATCCTCTCAAAAATCTGGCGTCAGGTATACCTTGCATGGTAAACATAATACGCAAATTGCGGCACATAGCATATCATTGGTAGTGTAAGTAATGCGCCTATCGAGGCGCATTGCGCACGGAGGCACATAACATACAGTATCATTACTAGTTTATGTAATGCGCCTCGATAGGTGTATTACATACACTACCAGTGATATGCTATGTGTTATGGAGGCGCACAGCGTTTCATTTTTAGGCGCATTTCAAGGTGTCGTGCCCGGTATATATTGCGCCTTGTTTTGGTGTACTGTTATGGATGGTAATTATAGCTTCTCCTTACCTTTATAGGTATAAAAATGAACCCGAACATCTTCTCCCATTGACTTTAATGGGATTCGAAGTTTGAGTTCGACTCAACTTCTCAAAGTTCAAGGTTCAACTCGAACTCGAACTTTTTAGGGTTTGATCACCACTACACAGCACCACTGTATAGGGACTAATATCACCATAATATTACTGACCAAACCAGTATACCAAGACCAATGTCATCAATAACAATATACAAAGACCAAATAATACCCCACATATCACTACCATATAGTAACTAATAACCACTATAATGTTACTCATCAAATCAATATACCAAGACCAGTGTTACCAATACCAACAATATACAAAGACCAAATACCCCACATATCACTACCATATAGTAACTAATAACCACTATAATGTTACTCATCAATTAATATACCAAGACCAATGTTACCAATAACAACTATATAAAGAACCAGATAATACTGCCACATCATGACCACATATCAGAGCTCCCCTTTCATTTTTTCAGAGCACTATATGAAATTAAACAGGCGCTCTGATTGGTTGCTATGGGCAACAAAGACAGTCTTAGACCCAGACAGTTTTCAGACATGTTCAAAAAAGGGAAACAGGCAGCGCATCAAAAAGAATGTGGTTTATTCCACCCAAAGAAACAGCAATGTTTTAGCTCTAAACCAGTGTTTCTCAACTCCAGTCCTCAAGACCCACCAACAGGTCGTGTTTTCAGGATCTCCCACAGAATGCACTGACCATAATGATATCACGTGTGCAATACTGAGGAGTTCCTGAAAACTTGACCTGTTGAGGACTGGAGTTGAGAAACACTGCTCTAAATAGAGCCTTTATCAAGCTGCACAAATAGTGACATATAGTGCATTATATAGTGTGAAGTGACATCATGTAATCAATTAAACAATGAATCAATCAAAAGTGTACAAGAATAATTTGTGCAATATACAATCCAAGATCAAGATGCATGACAATGAATGACTAGTGTAATACGTGGTAATAAAGTACATAAAAATGATCAATAATATATCAGTGAAAACCATGTAAGCAGATACACGTGCGTACGATGACAGCTTGATTAAACATAAAAGCAATAACTTACTAACTGGATAGAGATCGTGCGGCACACTGCTCCCGCATCTTCAAAGATGGACATTGCATGTGCGACAGACAATATCCAGAGCAGTAAGGTCAAACTAGTATCATGACGGCATAGAAAAGTATGATAAGCGCATGCGCAAAAGACATAGAAACATGCAAGCATAGTGTAAGAAGAGAGATGCTAAGTAAAGCCAGGAGCAAATTAACTTCTTAACCACCACATACTCAAGGTATGCTGTCAGGTAAAGCTATAGAACTGAAGAATACACAGAACATATTATTATTATTATTATTATTATTATTATTTTTGAGCGCCCTTGGTTCCAGGGCACTGTACATTCAGGTTTCATACATAACATAGGTCAAACAAGTACAAAGGTGACAAATTACTAACTAACAACTGGTACAGAAGGAGTGAGATCCCTGCCCACAAGGGCTTACACTCTAAAAGGAAGGTGGGAAGAGGCAGAAGGTGAGGGGCAGACATGGTTGTGGATAGTGTAGTGACAGCAGGGTTATTGTTGGTTGTAGGCAATCCTGAAGAGATGGGTTTTCAGGTTGCTTTTGAGGCTGGTGAGAGTCTGAGGTGTTGGGGCAGTGAGTTCCAGAGTGTGGGTGAAGCATGAGAGAAGTCTTGGAGACGGTTGTGTGAGGAGCTGATAAGGGGAAGCAGAGAAAAGGTCCTGTAGGAGCGGAGGTTGCATGACGGGAGATATCTGGAGATTAGAGCAGAGATGTATGGAGGGGAATGGTTATGGAGAGCCTTGTAGTCAAGGTTGCTAACTTGAACTGGATTCGCTGGCAATGGGAAGCCAGTGAAGGGATTGGCAGAGGGGAGTGGCAAGGAGTATCGAGGAGAGAGGTGAATCAGACAGCAGCAGAGTTAAGGATGGATTGGAGGGGAGCGAGGGTGCTAGCTGGGAGGCCACAGAGAAGGATGTTGCAATAGTCTAGGCGTGTGATGAAAAGGGGCATGGACGAGCATTTTTGTGCTTTCAAAGATAAGGAATGAACGGATACGGGAGATATTTTTTCAGGTGGAGGCAGCAGGTGGAGGTGAGGGTTTGGATGTGCGGTTTGAAGGACAGATTGGAGTCAAAGGTTATCCCAAGGCAGCGGACTTGTAGAGCTGGTGAGAGAGTGTAGCCGTTGACTGTAATAGAGAGATCAGTGGAGGATGGAGTGGGACGGTGGAAAGATGATGAATTCAGTTTTCTCCACGTTTAGCTTCAGGAGACGTGAGGAGAAGTAGGAGGATATGGACGAAAGACAGTCAGGGATCCGGGAGAGTAGAGAGGTAATATCTGGGCCGGAGATGTAGAGTTGGGTATCGTCAGCATACAGGTGGTATTGAAAGCCATGCGATGCTATTAGTTTGACCCAGCCCAATAGTGTAGATAGAAAAGAGTAAGTGGGCCCAGGACAGACCCCTGGGGTACACCAACAGAGAGCGGGCAAGAGGAGGAGGTGGTGCGTGAGTGAGAGAAAGCTAAATGTCCCGATCAGTGAGGTAGGAGGATATCCAGGAAAGGGCCAAGTCCGTGATGCCGAGGGAGGAGAGGATTTGTATGAGGAGTGAGTGGTCGACAGTGTCAAAGGTGGAGGACAGGTCTAGGAGGAGAAGCACAGAATAGTGGCGTGAGGCTTTGGCAGTTGCTAGGTCGTTGGTGACTTTGGTTAGGGCGGTTTCTGTAGAGTGGTGGGGTCGGAAGCCAGATTGCAGTGGGTCAAGGAGAGAGTTGGTAGATAGATGAGAGGAAAGTTGAAGATAGACGTGTTGTTCGAGGAGTTTAGAGGCGAATGGAAGCAGTGAGATGGGGCGATAGTTGGACAGAGAGGAGGGGTTAAGAGATGGTTTCTTAAGGATGGGTGTGATGGTCGCATGTTTAAAGGAGGAAGGGAAGATGCCAGAGGTTAATGATAGGTTTGAAGAGATGGGTGGAGGGCTGGGATGATAGAAGCACTAGAGGTCTGGGATGAGGTGGGATGGCAGTGGGTCAAGATTACAGTAGTGAGGTTGGATTTGGACAGTAGAGTGGAGAGCTTGTCATGAGTGACAGTAGAGAAGGAAGATAGGGGGAAGAGTGATGAGGGAGGGTGTAGAGGTGGGATGTGGGGACACTGCAGAAATAGAGATAGACAGAGGGGACTGTGGGGTGAAGCTTTGTCTAATGAGATTGATCCTATTAAGAAAGTGAGTGGCAAAGTCATCTGCTGAGGGGAGAGCTGGGGGAGGGGGTGCTGGTGGACGGAGGAGAGCGTTGAAGGTTTTGAACAGTTGTCTGGGGTTGTGAGACAGGGAGATATGAGGGTGTGAAGTAGTCCTGTTTGGCTGATGCGAGTGCAAAATTTAAATGTAATGCTGATTGTTTATATGAGGCGAAGTCCTCAGTGGTGGGGGTTTTCTTCGCGCGGCGTTCAGCAATTCTGGAACTCGCATCAGCTGTTTGGTGGAGTCTGTGTGCCAGGGTTGTCTGTTGATTTTGCGTGTTCTGTTGTGTGTGAGAGGGGCGACCATGTCAAGAGTGGAAGTGATTGTGTTGTTGTAGAAAGTGGTGGCTATGTCTGGGTCAGTGAATGAGAAGATGGTAGAGAGGGGGGAAAGAGATTCAGAGAGAATGCCGGGGTGAAGGTGTTGGAGGTTTCTACGGAGGAGCAGTAGATTTGGGGTGGGGGGGGCAGGTGCGGTGGAATTGGTGGAGAAGGTGAGCAGATTGTGGTCAGAGATGGTTAAAGGAGAGATTTGAGGTGTTAGATAGAAGGACAGAGGCGGGTGAAGATGAGGTCCAGTGTGTGTCCATCTATATGAGTGGCTACAGAGGTCCACTGGGTGAGGCCGAAGGAAGAGGAGAGTGACAGAAGTTTGTTAGTAGTGGAGCAGGGGGTGTCGATTGGGATGTTGAAATCTCCCATGATAATAGTGGGGATGTCAGTGGAGAGAAAGTGAAGGAGCCAGGAAGCGAAGTGGTCGAGGAAGGCGGTGGCAGGGCCTGGGGGACAATAAACAACAGCCACTTGGAGGTTGGAGGGGGAGTAGATGCGGACGAAGTGCACCTCGAAGGAGGGTGAGGGAAGGTAGTGGTGGAAAGGGGACAAAAGAGCAGGTATCTGACAGAAGAAGGCATATATAAGGTCATCCATAGGGGTGTAAAAGCAAATCCCTAAGCAGCGATGAATCACCTTCTGCCATGACATCAGTCATCCCGAGTATAGAACTAAGGACTAAATGCCATCACTAAGGAACCAGGTGCTGACAGTATCAAATTAATGACGCCGCCAATACCTAGCAATGGATCATTGCTGAAATATTAATGGGGTGCAAAATTCATAAATATGACAGCACAAAACAACTCCTAGACCTAAACAAAAAGTACAATAAATAGCTGAAAATTACCAAAAGTGTATAAGAACTCTAAATGCACACATACACATTGGGTGACATGCATGAAATTTGCCGTGTGATCGCCAAATTTCATGCACATAATAAAGGCATAGAATATGAACCCGCTCTACAGCCAGTCATAAATCAGGCGCATTCCAGCGCTGGCTCAGGTGTACCACTTTGAAAGTTTCAGCTGTTTCAGCTGTAATGCACCTAGAAATTTTATAAATATGTAGCTTCGCTATGGTTCTAGTGCGCCCTGCCTCCCACATTTAAAAATGTATGACCAGGGCTGCGCCTGATATCCTAATAATCCTGGTCTTGAGGTGTGCACTCTCTTTATACATTATTCTATATACAATTTCTTGGATGTTGCTTAAAAATATTGCTTTATAGTTTTCATACATGTGACTAGAGATGGGCGAATTGATTCTAACGAAGTGGAATTCGTTTAGAATTTCAGGAAAACTTTGGTTCTGAACGAAGTCGAATTTTTGGGGTATTTCGCTGTGAACGAAGGTGCTTTTGATTGTTTAAAATGGCTGCGAGCACATGGCGTTACATGGGGCAAAGAACTCTGGGAGGAAAGGGCATAGCTGCATGCATGTGCAGAGATGAAGCCAATCAGAGACCGGCGGGATTCTGTGACGTCACCGCACTATATAAGTCCGGGCACAACGCTGGGAGCTCATACCGCTCTAACTGTACTGAGCAGGGAAGGTGCTGCCACGGCTGCTTATGATATCTCTTATTTAAAGAACTCATTTTTTATACAGCGATTTTTGGGGGGCTGTCACAGCTTGTCTCAGAGACTGCTTCTTTTAAGTTTTAATTTGATTTTGTGGGGTATTGGAACTGAAAGTCCAGTGTGCGTCCAGTGCAGCTTGCATATACATTTTAATGCTATTTGCTCAAGCACATTGAATATCCAAGGGTTATTCAAGCTGTTCTGTTGTATTCTTTTAAAAGAAACAAAACGTTTTTACGATCCATCTACCGCTTCCTTTTTGGTTGCTCTAGTCTTTTGCACAATTTACATCCCGGGGTTAAATTAAGGTTGTTCTGCTGTTGTGGTTGACTAAAAAAACCTTCTTTTTAAACCGCCAAAAAAGACTTTTTTCCCTGTAGCATTATTCATTACCGAAGGCTAATTAAAAGTTTTGCTCTTGCTGTGTACCATAAAATACACGCCATTGTAACACGCTACAAAGCTGGTAGTTTTTTGGTTGCTCAATTCTTTTACGCAATTTACACCCACGCTTTAATTAAGCGTTGTTCTGCTGTTGTGGTCACTAAAAGAAACCTTCTTTTTCACCGCCAAAGAAGCAATTAAGCCTGTTTGTGCTTTTACATTCAGTAAAATGCACAGTGTTTTTAAACGACACATACAAGTAAATTTTTCCTGGCCATTTGTGGAGCGCAATTTATATCCAAGGGTTACCCAAGCTTGTTAGGGGGTTTCCCATTTGGGTCAAATACAGGGTGTGTATTTATCATATACAGATTCTTCATCAAACAGTGTTGTACATTTTAGAACAAACGTATGTCAGACAGAGAGGTGGCAGGCTTTTCTCCTGCGAGTGGCAATGGCACAAACATTCCTGGAGCAGGCCCAGGTCGCAGCACAGCAAGGGGACTTCGCAGCAGGGGTCACACGGTGAGGCCAGAACTGCCGGTGTCATCTAGCCGCTGTGTGTTGTTCAGCAACCCAATGGTTCTTGATTGGTTGACTAGGTCCTCCACTTCCTCCCAGATGACATCTGACAACCCCAGTCAAGAGTCGGTGGGAACGTCAGACACAACCCTTGTTGGCATGGCACGGGAGCGGCCCTCACCTGTCCTCAACCCCCTCTGTCCCCTCCGGTTCCTCAGCCAGAGATCTACTATGTGGTCTGGGCTCAGCGCCACTATATAGCGAGGATGAACAATTTGAGGAGGGCAGTCAGCAGCTACTTGGCAGCGAACAATATCCCCTGCTTCTTGCAGTAGGCGGCAAAGTATAGATGTGGAGTGTGGCATGGGAGGTCATGTTGTGAGGGGTCAGCCTCTGTATACCAAGACCGGTGATGAGGACAGCAGTGACGATGAAAACACAATAGATGATGATGTAGCCGACCGCACTTGGGAGCCGGGTGAAGCAAGAGCTTCATCATCATCAGGAGAAGAGGGCGTCAGCTTGCGCAGCCAGCAAGTGGGTTGTGTGGCCGTGAGTCAGCAGGGTAGCAGCAGTGTGAGGTTGGGAGCCAAGCGGCCACGGAGTAGAAAACCCACTTCGCAGGTCCAAGAAAGTAGCGGCACAGAGGCTCAGCGAGGCAGTGGCGCTAGTAGTGCAGAGCGTTGGCGGTAAAATCAGCTACTCGGTGGTGTGGCAGTTCTTTGCTAAAGACACCGAGGAGCCGAATATGGGTATAAAGTAGAGTCTGTGGGTAGAAAGTGAAGCGTGGCCAGGGAGCTACGTTGGCACCACGGCCCCCCGTCAACACATGCAGCGTCACCATCGGTGGCCTGGGAGAACGTGGCTCAGATGTGGTGGTCATCCTGCCGCCGCAGCAGCGGCAAAGGACACGCATGCCATTGCAGCCCGTCAAGGCTCCACCACCTATTCAGAAGGGAGCTGTTTCTCTTTGCACATCTCTCCGGTCAGATGCTCCTCACTACTAATGGGCCAGCGTCGTTTCAGCGGAGGCGATTGCAAAGAGACAACAGTATGGTCCAACCATTTCCCCAGGTGAGAAGCTGACGTGTCCCGTCCAAGTTGTTGGTACTGCAGTCCCTCCCTTTCCAATGGTGGACTTGCACCATTCAGAAACTAATGGCTTGTGCCGAGCCGAGATGGAGAGTTCCAAGCCATAATTTATTTTCCCAAAAAGGCAGTCCAGCAATTCAATAAATATGTAGAACAGAAGGTGGGCCAGTCCTTGAGCTTATCGTTTTGTTCCAAGGTGCCGGCAGCGTGGACTTCTGGAGCTGTAACTACGGGGCAGGGCCGGGTATTTTGTCCTTTATGGCCCATTGGGTGAATGTGCTTCCTGCCAGGCACCACCAACAACTTGGACAAGAGATGCCGCTTTCTCCCCACGTTGTCAACTGCGGCTCCTGCGCCAATGTCCGCCTCCTCCTCCTCACCACCACCACCATTCTCCCTCACAAGTACTGCTCATCATCAACACATGTGTAGGGAAAAAGCGGTGTCACGCAGTTCTGCACCTGGCTTGCCTTGGCGAACGAAGTCACACAGGGGAGGAACTGCTCGCGTCATGCAGCAAGAAAACGATGTGTGACTTTCTCCGCACCAACTGCAAATCGGAACCATGGTGACGGAAATGGGAGGAATATGGTGTCCGCGGGTGCACCGAGGAGGGATGGTCCATGCGCCCTGCATGGCGAGTGTTCAATCTGGTTGTGAAAAGGTTCCTGAAGTCTTCCACCCATCTTCAGAAGATTCTGAAAATGGCCAGGAAACTGTGCGAGCACTTCATCCCTTTTACAAAGCCCGGAACACCTCCTCAAGTTGCAGCGGCAGAACGGCCCCCCCAACACACTCTGGTATGCAATTTTTTCCCCCGTTGGAATTCCAGCACATGTTTGGACCGACTGTATGAACAGAGAAAGGCCATTAAAGATTTTTTGATGATCCAGGTGGGAAGGAGTACTCCCCCATGTAACTTTGATGTCAGCCAGTGGTAACTCATGCGTGACACCTGCCGTTTGTTGAGGCCATTCGAGGAGGACACGTTATTTGTCAGTCGCCAGGACTACGGGATGAATAATGTCATTCCACTGCTTCATGTCCTGGAACAGATGCTGAAAAAAATGTTCTGGGCGGGGAAATGGAGACGTGGCGACAAAATCTCGCGGGGCCCCATGAGGGCCGTTTGGGGAAATTAAATGGGGAGGAAAAGGGCTTTTTGGAAACGAAACATTGTCTGGTTGAAATGAGTGGATTTTTAAACCCCGGTGACAGGAGGAAGGAGCAGGAGCAGTTGGGGAGGAGGTAGGGGTGGAGAGGGGGAAGTCGAGGCAGATGACCGCAAGCACCCTTGGCAGTTTACAGTGGAGGGGGAAAGGAAGGGGGCCCCCTTTGGGTCAAAAAGGCAGATGGCTGCAGCATGCTGTTTTGCCCGGGGTAATGACAGGGCCCAAAAAGTTAAACCCTCCCGGCAGGGGATTTACTTTCTGGCTCTCCCCCCTATTGGACCCCCCGCTTTCCCGGGCCCAAAAAGGGAGCCCTTTTTCCCCGCTGCTGGGGGGGGGGGGGAGGAAAAACTCAAATTTTTTTTAGGGAAATCCTCCGTAGTCAGGGGTTTGGGCCCCTGCCCCCATGTGCAGGGATCGTCCCTCCTCTGATAAAGGGCTGGTCCCGGGGGGGTTTTTCCCGCGCTCACGTTTCTACTGCCGGGGCGGGGGGGGGGAAGGTGGGGGGGAGGGAGCTGTACCAGCTCCAATCGGGAAACAACCTTAGTCTGGGGGTCCTGGGTGAGCAAACCCTTTCCCTTCCCCGCCCCCAGTGAGAGGGAGTGACAGCACTTTTACAGCGGGGAGGACCTGGAGCAGCCCTGAAAACCAAAAAGGTTGGGGGGCCTACTTTGGGCAGCACTTTTGCCAACCCCGTTTGAAGATCCGGGGAATTTCTGGGCAGCCAAAAATGGGCGTGGGCCGCAATTTCGGAGGGTTTTTTGCAGGGGAGAAGTGTCCTGCCCGGCAGTGTGTGGCTCAGAGCGGGTGTTAGTGGGCGGGGGCCATCGTTCCCCCCAAGGGGAAAACCCCGCTTGCCCACGGGGAAATGTGGAACGACTGCCCCTTTTTCAAGATGAATCGGCGGGTCGGCCGGTTTTTCCAACACCAATGCCGTAGGCGTCGACTACATACCCATGAGGGCCTCACCCAAACTGTGAAAAATGGTCTGGGTTAAAACTCCTCCCTCACCCCACTATTCTGATGCCCCCACCCCCTGATGCCACACACCCTGGACAGTTTCTCCACTGCCACCAACATTTTTTCCCCAGGGATGGTTTGAAAACCCCCTCCACACTCTGTCATTGTGCCATCTAGCCTCATGCTGTGTGCGTTGCTGGTCCCGTGACATCCCACTGTTCATTGTCCAAATCTCTGACCTCTATGTGTGCTGCTGTTTTTTGCTGCTGCGGTCCCCTCCACATTGGTATTGTGCACTTGTAGCCTACCCCAGTTTTTGCCACCTCCAAATGTCATTGTCCCAATGACGACCTCATGATGCTGCTGCCGTGACCCCCCACCTGGTTTTGTGCCACTCTGTGGCCTACCCCGGGTTTTTGCCCACCCCGAATGTGATTGTCCCACTGTTGACTCTCTGTGCTGGCGTGACCTCCACCTGTGTCATTGTGACTCTGTGGCTCTCCTGTTTTTGCCACCTCCAGAATGTCTTGTGCCACTGTCTGACCTCTGCTGCTGTGGCTGCCCCGTCCCCCTCCCCACTCTGCCTGATGTTGCCACCTGAGCCTCAGTTGTTTTTTTCCCGCTATCATGCCATGACTTTATCGGCTGCATTCCTGTTCAGTTTTTTGGTCGTTTTGCCCCCTTAAGTGCCCAGGGAAATTTTTTAGTGAAGTATTCTTTAAGAGCGGCGGCAGTCTCTGGTGTCATTTCTAAAAATCAACATTGTATGAAGACCAAACAAGTCCCTCTGCATATTTAAGCATGGCACAAATTTTACAGCCCCTGCGGTCTGTGCAGCTGGAAATAGCGTTTTTTAAAAAAATTCTTTCCCCCCCCCCCCCCAAAGGGAAATTTGGAACCCAAATTAACGTGCGGAAATTCGGGAAGTCACCCAAATCGAATTTTTTAGAAATTCGCCCATTCTACTGTGACCCCTTTACTTTATTTGATTAACCATCTGGGCGACTGTTGAACAGGTCGCCCCCAGTAACTGGGTCTTTTTTTTAGCCCAATATCAAGCGCAGCCCCATTATACATGTTTAAAATCTCCCACACGCCCCTCCCGGGGCGCATTACATGGGAGGCGGGGGCCCCTAGAACGTAGCGAAGCTACATATTTTTAGCTGCGCTATGGGTTTCTAGGTGCATTTCTGTGGAACAGGTAGAGCAGTTTCAAAGTTGTATACTGAGCCGAAATGTGTGCAAACACTAGAATTTTCGCCTGATTTTGACCTCGTAGAGCGGGTTCATAAATCTGGCGCTTCTTCCCATTATTTACGCTGAAATTTAGCGTTCAAACGCCAAAATTTCATGCTTGTCCCCTCACTGTGTACTTTGTGGAATATGTTGCCACTCTATACCTAAAAAAACATCTTTTCCAACTTTTGAAAGGGGGGAAGTGGGATATTAAAAGGGACATAGAGACTTTCCTTTGTTGGTGAGAGACCCAACCCACACCCACTCACCTGTTTTTAATTGGGACTCGGGGAAAAAAGCTAAATTAGGGTTTTGGGTCCCCCACCCTTTCTGAATGTTGGATAGCCTATTCAGCATCCGGGAGGGCTGGGAGATCCCCGCCAAACTGTGCCTGACCAAAACCCATTACTTAAATCAATATTTGTCCCCATACTGATTTTCAGTGGTGATACCGTGTAAAAGGCTTGCAGATGTTTAAGTGGTTTTACAGTGCCCATTTTAACATGAAAGGGGAAAACCAGTAGATGTTCCCTGTGATGGAATTGTCACCTTTTCCCTTTTTTCTCATCCTGTCCAGCCCCCGCCATGATGATTCTTCCGACCGACTGTTCCTGCAAAATTTACCACAAAAATTTTAGAATTCTTTTTTTTTCGCATTTCCCCTACCTGTGCTCACTTGTACAATTTCAACTGTGGTGATAGGGGGGGGGGGTTTAGTGGTGATAGGTGAGGTGGAAAGGAAATGGGGCGATGGTGGAGTGATAGGTGGGGGGTGGATGATTTATAGGGTAATAGATGGGAAAGGTTATGGGGTGTAGGTGGGGTGGGGGGGGACATAGGTTAATAGGTGGGAAAGGTTAGGGGGGGTGATAGGTGGAGGTGGGTTCAGGGGTATAAGGTGAAGGGTTATGTGGTGTGGGGGTTGAATTTTGTGCTGGCACTAGGATGCATAAACACAATGGTGGTGAGGGGTGGGGGGGAGGAGTACAGAGCACCCCCCTTACAATTCTTTGAGGGGGGCATGGACCTTCCCTGGAGTTTTGCTGGGCTTGCTCTGTACCCCCGAAAGAATTGTGCAGATTAAATCCATACCCCGCACCCCAGAAAACAGTTGCAGGATGATCTTAAGGGGGGACAGGAAATAAGATTTAGTACTGTATGATTTTTTTTTATTTTTTATATTCATAAGGTTTCCCTTTGGTATGCAGACTCATTGGATTATGTTGGACCCCAAATTGGGTTTATTTCTTTAATAAAAAGGTGAAAGAGGACTGTAGCCGGGGTGTTTTTTTATAGAAAAGTTTTTTTGTGCAAATTTGTGCATTTTGTTTCCCATTTAATTCCGTTTTGTAACGGCGGATTGACAGGCACCCTTCCCCTTCTGCGCCCGGCTTGGTGTCGCTAGCAGCAGTTTTTGTACCCCAAGGAGACACTAAACCCCCTGTATAAATTGCCCCAAACCCAACTCACCCCGGGGGTATGGAAGGGCCGGTAACCGAGAAGCCCCCACCCCTTTTATGTGATGGGCTGCTTTTGGGGGGCTTGGGGGCTGGTATTGTTAGAGGGGAAGCACCAGTGTTAAAGGGGCCTTCCCCTTTTTGATAGGCTGCAGCTGTTGCTTTTACTTGATTGCCTATGGAAAATGGAGGGACCCATGTTTTTTTTTTTTTAACAAAAAATAACTTTTGTTTTTGGAATCCTAAAGTGGGGACCCCCGTTTTTATTACGGGGATGGGGGCCGGGGTGCAGGATTTTCATTAAAAAAATACTTTTAAAAAAAAGCAACGTGGGGTCCCCCCTTTATTTTCCAAAAAACCAGCCAAGGTAAAAACCCACAGCGCAGCCTTTTACTGTGAATGGGAAGAAACCTCGTACTGGGTAAACTTCCCATTCTAAAAACACCAGCCCTGCGTGCTGAATGGGGCATCCCACTTGAGGGTCCACTTCTGACGGTTACCCGGGCTTTCCAGTACCCCCGGTGCGTTGGGGGGTACTGGGGGTTAGTGGACACAGGGTTTAGTGTCTGCTTGGGCAAAATAAACCCGGTGGCTGACCACAAAGCCTGAGCGATAAATAATGAAGAGGCATCTGTCAGAAAACCCCCACTAGAATCCTAGGGTTTATATGGAAAAAAAAACAAAACAAAATTGCACGAAAAAAAACTTTTTTTTTAATAAAAATCCCGATGCAGCCCTCTTTAAACCAAAATTTTTTTGAAAAAATAACTAGGGTCGAGAAAGGGGGAAAGAATAAAGCTGTCGTAACTTATTTTTATGGGGTGTATTTAGTATGCATATGTATTAATAAAATACACTCTCTACTAAGTTACTGACAGCTCGTCTATTTATAGTAGGGGTTGTCAGTAAATGTATGGGAACTTACTAACGTTACTGACAGTCTTACTATATTAGTGG